>CAUYQV010076810.1:0-30766 GCA_963574575.1 Galagoides demidoff
GGTCCCAGCTACTTGGGAGGCGGAGGCAGGAGACTCGCTTGAGCCCAGGAGTTGGAGGTTGCTATGAGCTGTGATGCCATGGCACTCTACCCAGGGGGATAGCTTGAGGCTCCGTCTCAAAAAAAAAAAAAAAAAAAAACAGTCACCAACATAGGATTTATAATAGGCTTGTTACTGCTTTTAAGTACTTCACAAATATGAACTAATTAAATATTCACAAGAAACCGATAAATAAAGAAGTATTTTTTTCACATTTTATAGGTCAGGATGTGAAGGCCCAGGGAGTAACCTGTAAGTCATGGGTCCTGCATGCAAAGGCGAGCTGGCTGGCCCCCAGCACATGTGTAAACCACACAGGTATCCCGTCTCTTTGTAGGTGTTATAAAATTTCAATTTTTACATGAAATCCTTTATCATTTGAGTATTGAATGTCACTTATTTATTTAAGTCTATAACATTATTACAGCATTTAAATTCTTCTTTGAATAAGTAGATATTTAAAATGAATGACCATAAAAGAATGACAATGCTTCCTTTGCTTGTGATAAGAAAACAGAAGCCGTTATTTGCTTCCTTGCTTATAGCTGAGAATAATTTTCCCTAAACAGAGTTAAATTGACATTTTAATGATGCAACTTATCAAAAATATTTTTCAAAATAGGTATATCCAGCTTGATTACATACAATGTTCCAGACACTATTCTGCAACAGTGTAGTAACTTGTTTTATTTTTAAATACTTAAAAATACCACCTATTTTGTTAGTGGTAGGTTCTAAAGTCCTCTAATAAATTTGGAAATTGATCAACCTCCTTGGTCCTATGAAGAGATTCCATCTTAAGATTTAAGCAAAGAAAGTCTCTGCTTTTCCTGCCCTGACTCCCTCATAACTAGAGAGTCATAATACATTTTTGTATACCTCTATAATATAAAGGTTAGAGAAATGTTTAGATTTATTAATTTTACAAATTGTGGTGGAAAGAGAGTAAAGGAAAGTGGCAAACCTTTTCAGTTGTTGATAAATTGGCTCAATACAAAATACATACTTAGAGTGCCTGATTTTCTGTAAAAGACATTTCTCATTATTATCATGTTTACAGATAACATCTGTATCTGTAAATAAAAAAATTATTTTTTAGGTTAAATATAGATTTTAGTTATTGCTTAAAAGTACTTTTGCAAAGTTATTGTCATGATAGCATGAATTCATACACTATCAATTGTATCATTGCACTAAAATTATTCTTTTTCTTCTAACCTAACTACTAGTAGGTTAGTAAAAGTGAGATTTCCTATTTGTCATATATTTTATTCAATATGGTTTGTAGAAAATCAATTTCCATACTTTGCCCAAGTATCCCACACCTTCCCTCAGAGTACCACCTTAGTCATAATTAACCTGTGAAAAAGAAATGGAGTAGACTACCAATAGTAGAACTGAGAAGATTAAAAGAAACATTCTCTATTGTATTTCTCAGAGAATATTAGATTAAAATTCAAATTCTTCCTGGGGACAGATTGTTACAAGAATAAGAAATGGCACAAACAATCCATTTCAGGACAAAGATTTAACAAAAATAGGAAGGTTAATTATAATTGAGTATTCCCTATGGATATCTCTGAAGATATGCCTCAGTCTATTTCCTATTGACAGGTGGTAGTGAAAATTAAATATGGTATTATGCATTCAAATTGGATTGCAACTACTCATCATCCATAGTGTGACATTAGAATTAGCCCCAATGATGACAGTCTAAAGATCATAATGAGAATAGGTGCCCTTTTCCATTCATATTGTGGTTTCACTTGTGGGGAGGGTAAGAGTTGGGGATTGGATTCATAATTTTGTTATAATCTTTGCTGCTTGAAAAATTCATTCCATGAATCGACTATCCTGAATATTAATACTATCCTGGCTGTTCTCAGAATTAATGACAGACAAAAGGCCACTTGTCTTCTATAAATATTGTGCCAAATCCAAGAATGCAGTATTCAAGATCCTGTCAATTCCATCACCAAGCGCTATTTATTTGTTTACACCTGTTCTCTACAGACTGGCTTGACAGAAAAAAAAAAAAAAGCAGGAGTGAGGGACTATAAAACAAGATAGTGTTTAAAAAAAGAAAGATGAGAGAAAGAAGAAAGGAAGGAGGGAAGGAAGAGAGGAGAACGAGAGAGAGAAGGACAAAGAGTTTATCCCTCTGATGATGGTGATGAGCAGCTTCAGCTGCATGACCAGTGATTCTCAGAGATGTGCTGCAGAAATTGGATGGAGAATTCTGTGAAGTTTTCTATGTGCTTGGGCATGCAGCTGCTCAAATGACTTCCCATGTCATTCTGATGCGCAGCTGTCCCCAACACCCTTTGTAGTATTTCTCAAAATGAGCATTGCAGATTGCCTGCACAGGAAAAAGCACGGGGGCAGGGAGAGGGGGGACTTGCTGAAAATACAGATTCTGAGCCTGCTCCAGTGCCACTAATTCAGAATTTTTGAGCGGCCTGAGAACCCACAGGCAAATCATTTTTTAACATTATTTGCCAGTGATTCTGAGGTACCACAAAGAATAAGAATCCCTGGAACAAGGCTGGAGAATTAGCAGGGGGCCACTGAGTAATTATTATGGCAACATCAAAGCCTAGACATTTGGGGTAGAAATATCCTGTGATAAGTTTATTTTGTTCATGAAACTAGTGCATTATATCATCTATTACAGAATGCTTTTACTATGATAGGACAGAGTATTTTCATGCCACAGTCTAATCAAATGTTTCAAACGTTTCTGGTGAATCCTTAAGACTAACAACAGAGATTGGTTTTGTTTAAAATTATTGCTAGTTACCATGTATGCAAAACATTTGGTTCATAATATTAGACATCTGAACAAGAATATATATAGCACATAAACAATTATCTTCAATAAAACAAATGTCCATTTTCTTTTAATTTGTTCCTAAACAATTGCCTAAAATTTAAACTGCAAGAAACAATAGTTAGCATCTGGTAGAATTTCTATCTCAATGGTTTTTTTTTAATTTTTAATAATGACTTATAATTATTCATGACATTTGGGATTATTGAACACAAACAGAAGATAGGGAATAAAGTGTTAAGCCTTCCTGGGGATGAAAAAGTGTATATCTTTATTATAACTCCTAATTTAATTAATTCATTCTTAATGCCATCTGTCAGATTATCTTAAAAGTTAACAAAAAGATTAATCTGATACTTAACAAATAATGAAAAAGCATAATACTGAAAAAGCAGTGTTATGCCATAATTATAGCTAGATTAATAACAACAAAAAAAAAAAACAGGCTCAGCGCCTGTAGCACAGTGGTTATAGTGTCAGCCACCTACACCTAGGCTGGCTGGTTCAAGTCCGGCCTGAGCCTACTAAACAACAATGACAAATGCAACAAAAAGTAGCTGGGTGTTGTGGTGAGTGCCTGATGTTTTAGCTACTTGGGAGGCTGAGGCAAGAGAATCACGTAAGCCCAAGAGTTTGAGGTTACTGTGAGCTGTGACGCTATGGCACTCTACCAAGGGCTGCATAATAAGAGTCTGTCTCAAAAAAAAAAAAAAAAGAAAAGAAAAGAATAAACAGGAGGAAGAAAGCATTTCGGTCAATTCTAGTGCATATTTAATGTCACCTTGGGATGAAGAGGGAAGACTCTTTTTATTGTGCCTCCACCATGATTTCAGTCATCATCATCATCATGTTATATTAAAATATATTTAAAGAACAGTGAGGCACATACCTGCTCTGAATACTTTATGGGAAGAAAGTAACAAAATATTGTGAATAGGAACACGTGCCTGCAGCAAAACCCTCAAGCCCTTGGCCTAGAACTACTCTTTTCTCACTGTAGGATCTAAGTGAGTTGTTTACCTTCTCAGTATCCTTGTTTGAACAATATGATTATCCATGTAAAGCATTTAAAAAAGTGATAGCCACACACACATATAATGTAATTTCTCTTAGTAATTAAAAATCTGTGGTGTATCCCATGAAAAACACCTGATTCTTGATTCACAATCAGAAAATACCTTTCTATGTTGACATGGAACAAATCACTAAACCTCTTTGAAACTTAGTTGTTTTTTGTTTGGAAAATAGAGGTGACTTATTTATTTGACAGGTTTGTTAGTAAAATTAAATAAAATCACCTTTATTAAAGTCCCCATTGACTGAATGACAAATGGTAGGCACGTGAACAGTTTCTTCTACTTCAGTGTAGGGTTCTGGCCATCTTCAGTGTTTTTTTCAGTGAAAAAACTACAAATGTTGAAAATTACCAGTGACTTTGAACTTAAGTCTTAAAAGGGGTATAACGTGATCTGAGAGGTAAGAAGCTCTACTTCTTAGCTGTGTAGTTTAACATCTGAGATTAGTCTATATATTTTCATCCACATTTCAGTCACCTTATTATATTTCTGTGAGTTTGCTTCAAAGACCATTCTACTCTTTAATACCCACAAATATTAGATATTTGGATATGTGTGAACAACCAATGCATTCTGGAGTTCTGAGTAATCGATCTCAGCTGAAACAGGAGTTATGTTGTTTACCTAGTCTTGTGAACCTTAGCACACAAAGTGAGGATGTTAACATATCACAACCAACAACCTCAGTGACTTAGATTTGCACCAGGCCAAACACTATGATTGGAAAACTATACTGGGGAAATCTAAAAAATATCATTGGATAAAGGACCAAGTCAAGAATATATTTTTCTCACAGCTATTTTATTATTATTATTATTTTAGAGACAGAGTTTCACTTTGTTGCCCTTGGTAGAGAGCTGTGGCATCACAGCTCACAGCAACCTCCAGCTCTTGGGTTTAGGTAATTCTCTTGCCTCAGCCTCCCAAGTAGCTCAGACCACAGGCATCCACCACATTGACCAGCTATTTTTGTTGTTGTTGTTGTTGTTTGTGCAGTTTGGCTGGGGCCAGGTTTGAACCTGCCACCCTTTGTATACAGGGCCAGCACCCTACTCATTGAGCCATACACACTGCCCATTTTTTCACATTTAAATTTCCATAACAAATGTGATCTTTATCAACATAAAAATATAATAATACCAGGCAAATATGTTCAGGAAACATGATATACTATGATTAGGAATAAGATATTACCATAAAAACTCATCGTTCGAGGATCTTTGTAAAGTAATTAATTCAATTAAGAACACAGTAAAGTATGAAATTAAATCATAACTAAGTAGCACAGAAAAGTGTGAAGGGAAATCAAACGAGGCTAAAATATCTTTTAATTTTAACTAAAAAAAATAATGAATTTGTAGAAATGTCTCAGATTTTGTTAGGTGTGTTGAATTGATTAGGTTTAAGTGTTGTATGGGCAGTCATAAGTTTTTGCTTTGACATTTACTTATTCCCCATGCTTTAGATAACACACAAATGCATGTATCAATTTGCAGAGAAAGAGTAAATGTAAGTTATTTTTGCTATTTATTCATATGTTAGATTAACTTTGTTTATCAACCCATATATTAAAATGTAATCATTTCATTGTCCGGAGCCTCAAGCTAATGTTAATTACAGTTTGAAACTTCGATTATTAATGCATCTTTACCTACTGAGGTGTGAAATAAGCAATAGTCGTCAGATGCACCAATTAAATTAGCTTCTGAGACAAGAATTCATAAGTAGGCATTTGTTCAAAATGAACAAACGTAGCAGGATTTCATATTTTAAGCTACATTTGTAAAATATCAGTTCCAAGGAGGAAGAACAATGCTTCAACAAAAATAAGAATAAATGACATATGCAATAAATACAACAGTGTGATAGGCATTCTGTATCTTTTCTCTTTTCATTCCACATTATTAGACAGTTTGATTGTATTAATGTAAAGAATTGAACTAATTAAGTGCTTGTTCCAATGCTACAATAAACCCTCGTTTTGTTACAGGTGTTCAGTGAACTTCACTATATTATAGGTAAGGAAGCAGGGCCACCAAGAGGTTGACAGGGTTTCACTCTGTCGCCCAGGCTGGAGTGTAATGGCAGGTCTAGAATAGCTGGTCTGAAATGCCACAATTTGCAAGGAGCGCGCCCATATCGATGCATTGTTTTCCCCTAGAATCATGTTCACAATGACATTTTCAGACAAGACACACGACACAATGATGATGAACTCCCATATGGAGACTCCCATACTGAAATCCTAGATTTCAGATACTTTCATATTTTGCCAATATTTTTAAAAGAATAAATATATTACAGATGACATTAACACCTTTGTGAACTTCTCTATATTCTTGTTATCCCATATTTCTTTCCTGAAGAAACCTCTATTAATCACTAGTGGTTTATACTCCTGCTGCCATGTTTTTACATGTTGACAAGCAACACAGGCTATATCTTTCATGGTCTGAAACTTGATGTAAATGTTATCACGCTACACTATTATATTAATGGGGAATTTTTTTCATTTAGTATCATTTTTGATATTTAAAAATATTGCTATATGGATATGTAATTTCTCTGTGCTGTTTGCCAATATATAGATTGTTGTTTAACATCTTTTACTATGAAGCATCAGGTGTTGAGTTCTTTATATTTTTCCTGCTTTATTGTTGAAGTAGATTCTATCTAATGATTCACATCTCTCAATTCTGGGCAGTTCTCTGCTATGGTCTCTATATCTATCTATTATTATAGTATTTATATATTAATTTTAATAATTAATATTGTAATTAATTATGTTTATTACTAATATATATCTATGCCCTAAAGCTAGTCTGAGTTACCTTACATTTTACAATTCAGACTTTCTACATCTAGGTATATCACCTTTCTTTTGTTTTGATTTAGATTTAAAAGTAAAAAAAAGTTTATGAAATAGTAGAGTGTATAATTTTGCCAAAATTACACATCTTTAACTTCTACTTTCTGTCTTGGCCAAGATCAGATATAGAGGAGGCCAGACTTCTCCTGCCATAATCTTTAGTATTATTGTGGATATTAGTATTTTATTTAAAGAGAAAATAAATAAAAACCTTCTGACTCAACCATATGTCAGGCATAATAGGTAAAGATATAGATCGAGGATATTAAATTATACTTACATTCTTGATATATGCATGGTTTTTATATACACAAGAGTGGGGAAGAGAAGGATGGATAGACAGACATTACGGGTGGGTAGGTACACACATTGCCACATACATGTGATAGTGGGAAGAAAAAGTAATTGTTGAGTATTTACAGAATTATTCCAAAAACAAAGATGCTGAGCTTAAGATTACTTGTAATAAGTGTGTGTGTTGTTTGTTTGTTTGTTTGTTTGTCTGTGTGAAACAGGATTTCTCCCCGTTACCCAGGCTGGAGTGTAATGGCAGGATCATCGAGCCACAAACTCCTGGGCTCAAGCTTCCTTAGTAGCTGAAATATAAATTTTTTTATTTTTATTTTAGTAGAGAGTCTCTCTATGTTGCCCAGGCTGGTCTTGTACTCCTGGTTTCAAACTATTTTCCCACTTTGGCATTCTGCTTGGATTACAGTTATAAGCCACTGTGCCTCACCTAAAATTATATCTGTTACAAGGATGCAGGCTTGGGCATAGTCTGGACAGACCAGAAGAAACAAAGAAACTGATAAACCAGTTGAATTATAAAGAGAATTTAGGATATTAGGAATACCTGTCCTAAGTATTACTTACTCATAGACAGCAAGTAACAGGGAAATGATGGCAAGTATTACTAATTTCAATAAAGTATGACACTTTTTTGTTATTTATGTATCCCTTATTTTCACATAACTTTCAGCTCCATCTTATGGAAGGGGGTATATGACTGGATGGGAAGATACCCATCTAGACAACACACAATGTTTGAAAGTGTCCAATCTTTATTTTACATTTGTATTTTATTGTCCCAGTATTATAATTAAAACCCTTTGAGAAGGCATATGTTACAAAGGGCCCGTACCATATTTGTGTAATGAACTATTATTTGGCAATAAAAAGTAATAAAGCACTGACCAATGCTGTAATGTGAAAGATATCGTATGCTCACTGAAAGAAACCATTCACAAAAGACCCCATGTTGCATAATCCTATTTATATGATGTGTTCAGAATAGGCAAACCTATAGGGCAGTGGTTCTCAACCTTCCTAATGCCGCCACGCTTTAATACAGTTCCTGTGGGTCACGACCCACAAGTTGAGAACTGCTGCTATAGAGAAAGAAATTAGAATAGTGGGTGCCTGTGACTGAGGACGTTAAATGCAAATGGAGTGACTAATGGGAGTTTTGGAGGGGGGAGAGAAAAATATTCTAAAATATCTTGTGATTAAGATTGCACAGTTCTGTGGGTATACCAAAAAAAATTTATTTGTCCACTTAAATGGGTGAATTGTAAGGTATTTAAATGCTATCTCAAAAGAGCTAACACCAAAAAAGTCAAATCTTTTGTATTTATAATATGCTTAATATGAAATATAATATAAAGAGGAAAGGTGTGATAACATTTAACAGTCATTAAATTAAATGACAATATAGATTTCACAGGAGTTTCAAATTCCCTGCCTTGCAAGTCACCTTTGAAATCATCCCATCCCACCAAAATATGAAAGTAATATTCATAAAACAGTCATTATGAAAATACTCAGACAAAGCGTTTCCCCATTTTGCTGAAGGAAGGTGTATAGCGAAGAATCAGACATTCAATTTTAATTATTATGGGGAACTGATAATTATATATATTCCTAGGGTATATGTGAGGTTTCAATATAGGCATCAAATCAGGGTAATTGAGGAATCCATCGCCTCAAGCATTTATCCTTTCTTTGTGTTAGGAATGTTCCAATTTCATTCTCTAAGTTCACTGAAAGTATTCCATCACTTACTGCTGACTGTGGTCCCTTTGTTGGGCTTTCAAATATGTTTCATTCAAGGAATGAAAATCTTAAAAATGATAACAGAATACACACTTAAAAAATAAGAATAGCGTAGAAATTAAGTTCCTATATATCCCTGGAACACTGAGACAGGAGGGGTATACTAAAAGTCCAAGAATAAACAATAAGACTTGTTTAATTCTTTCATGAAAAATGATTTTAAATTACCAATGGTTCCTTGTTTTAAGAGAAATATTTCTGACAGTGTAGCCGCACTTAATAGCTAAAATTCTGCATATTTATGAGTTCACAATAGCTCCAAATTGGTGCTAATAAAATCTGCCACTGATTTGGGAACAAATAAAAATGTCCTGACTTAGAATAGTGGCCAAGGAGGGATTTAAGTTTCGACAAATCAAGAGTGTAGGAATTTAGTTCAAAGGCCTTAGGCCTCCTGGACAATGAATTCACCCTCTGGAGACAAAGAATACTTCAATTGGCCCTCACCCACCAGGTGAGAGCCTACTCTGCCGGAACCTAAAAGTCAGGGAACTGTGGCCACTTTGCCAGCTCTTAGGAAAAAAAAAAAAGAGAGAAAAAAATAAAACAATAGAAAGATTAGTTAGAAATTCTACTTAGTTGACAGTCAAGCCAGAGGAAGTTTTCCTTCTGTTTTCTAGAGATAAACCATGAGAAGACCCAGCAATTACAGAGATGGTTTCACCATTCCCAGTAAGTTTTTGAACAAAACTTACCTTTGCTTTCTTTACCCTCCAGCATCATAGTAACCCTAGTTATCACATACGCCCTCTTCCCTTGATAAGAGAAGGTGGCTGCCCTCAAATGGTTACTACAAACAGGATTACCTTTCTTGTTCTGACTGCTCTAAACCTGATCCATTCCTCTTAAGTATTTGAGTTAAGCAAGGGCAATAAACATTTATGACCAGTAACAGAAAAAGGGTGTTTGCAGGGAGACCTCCCAGAAATATATTCCCACTTTCAAAAGTAAAGAGAAAAAAATCGATACTTGAAAATTACCAATAAAGTAGATTTTAAGGGTTCTCATCATTAAAACAATGATAATACACATCCTAAATGGTATGATATAGCTAATCGCTGTGTGTATACACCACCAAAACATCAACTTGTATGCCATAAATATATATTTTTTCACTTGTTAATTAAAAAATAAATAAAAGAAAGGAATATAAAGAGATACTCACAACAGTATCTGTATGTGACACCGAAACTGCAGTAGCTGTTTTATAACTAGGAGGTCAAAAGATAGTGATATAAAGGAGGTCTAGAATTAGTGAACCCTCAGTTTCTCACAATATACACATTTTCTCATTATTAAAGCCCATGGAATATGAGTTTTCTTTTATGGGCACCTGGAAGTATCCTAACATTTCTGGCCCACATATTGGTGAGGACATTCTCAGTTCCAATTCGTCAGCTACTCGGACTATTTCAATGCCCAGCTAGTTGGCACCTCGTTTAACTTATCCTCATAGCTCCAAATAGTCTACCTAAATAAAGTCCACTTGGGGAACACTTGCTCCCCTTTAAGGAGAACAACAAGATGTCACTTTTGGTTTGAACACCTGAATGACAGGATCTCCAGACAACATAGTGAGAAGGATGTCAATGTTGCTCTGTGGAAAACAGAATAGTGGCCAATCATTATACCTTCTATAGGTGTAGGCAGAAGAATATGGTCATCAATTTCTTCGATAACCTTCTTTTTTTTAAAAGCTAGTTTCTCTGTAAAATGTTGGCTGAAATGCTGATATTTGTACATTTTTCTAGGGTAAAATCAATGACCCCTCCCTGCTCATTAATAAACAGAAGTTCCTAGCAATGGATTAAAAGAAAAACAGGAAACCAAGCATTCTTAATCTGTTCCCATGTTTGCGGAAGCATTAGTCACACACACACACACACACACAAAATCAGTTGGAAAACTATTACAGTAACTGAAAAAGCGGAGTATAATTTTTACATTTAGTATACCAACTAAAAAAATATATGCAATCAAAATGAAAAAAAAAAAGACTTGGAAACAACCTAAGAGTTCACAGATTGACAGATGAAAAAAATGTCCTATATTCCTACAATGAAACATATTTCCCCTTAAAAAGGAGGAAAATCCTGCCATATGCAACAGTATGGTGACCCCCTATAGGACATAAGGCTACCTGAAATAGGCCAATCATACAAGGACCTACACTGCATGATTTCTCTTACAGGGTTATCTGAAATAGTCAAATGCATAGAAATAGCATAAAATGGTCATTGCTAGGAACTGGGGGAAAGGGAGATGGGAAGCTGCCTTACAATAGGCAAAAGGTTTCAGTTATATAAGATGAATGAGTTCTTGAGATCTACTATACAACACTGACCTTACAGTCAACAACAGTACTTAGAAATTTGTTGAAAAGGCAGATATTATGTTATGTATTGTTAACAAAATAAAAAGAACAATACATTACTGACGTTTTTAATACTATATCATACTTGGAAAAGTGGAGGAACTTTAAGAGTGATGTCATGAAAATATAACATTAAACACTTTTATTTGGGGGCAAACATGGACATATTTAATTCCAAAAAATCTTATGCTTAGATAAAATGCAAAAATGTATTGAGAAGAACCAAAAAAGTATATTTAGGAGGAAAGAAAGAAATAAAGGCAGGAAGATTTATCAAGGATAATGATGAAGTTTCACGTATGGAAAGGATAAAGCTATTATCTATTATATTTGAGTAACACAATTCTAGAAGTTCAATAAAAAGAATGCATATTTGATGTCAGATTGAGCATATTAATGACAACGAAAATTTAATCTCGGGAAGGGAAACTTGTGGCAAGCCCTGTTAAATAATGTTGTGAGAGTCAGCATTTAAAACACAATTAGATAGGAGCAGCGCCTGTGGCTCAAAGGAGTGGGGCACTGGCCCATTATGCCATGCCAGAGGTGGTGGGTTCAAACCCAGCCCTGGCTTAAAACTGCAAAAAAACCAAACAAACAAACAAAAAAACACAATTAGATAGAAATTAAAATAAAGGATGGTCAGTTAAATTTGAATACCAGATAAAGAATATTTTTGTAATATAATTTACATTAAAATATTGCTTGAAGACATATTTCTATTAGAATTATTCCATTACTTCTTTGACATTCAAATTTAACTGGATGCCCTGTGTTACATCTGGCAACTCTAGACCTGTAGCATAGCTTTCCTTTGTGCTTAAGAGTGCCAGGTTTTAGAAAAATTGTGCCCACTTAAGTTCACAGATTTAAATTTTGAATACGAAAGTTTTGAATTTGAGAAAGACAAAATAAAATGGGAGCTTTTGGAAAGGTCTAAACCCTTAAGAGTGGCATCTATTCAGTATTCATTTCTCTTTGTAGTTGTCCTGAGGCATTATAAAATTTTAAAAAAAAATCATATTTCTGGGGTATCGTTCGTCTGTTTGTTTTGCTGTATGATAGCCCACGTGCTGTGGACGTGAGGTAATGCTCCAACTCACACCTGACATGGAGACAGAGAGAGAGAACAGCAAGTCCTGGGACGATGAGGAAATTGGTTAACTTCACTGTGCCTCACTTTCCCCATCTATAAAACAAGATGTTGACGGTGTCAGCCTTAAAATTTGTTATGAGATTAAAAAGACGGTTGTATAATGGGCATCTGTCACTGCCTGACACACAGAAAGCTCACTGTTACAAGCTGTTGTGCTTGTTCTATGTCCCTTTGCAGTTATGATTATTTTGATTAGTATTATTACCATATGACACCTATATATGGTTTATAGGTGTCTCTTGACTGAGACAAAAATCTGGGGATTTGGGTTTTTTAAAAAATAAAAATGTATATTCACTAAGAAGAAGAACACATCTATAAAGCCAGCACCTTAAAGAACCTCCTTTTAGGAAAGAGGATTTGAAAAATGTCTGTCTTGTACAACTTTGCTGCTAATTACATTATTATATTAGACCATTATATGACTAATGTCATAGTTTACAAAAATGTTAGTCAAAAAATTGGCAATGGATCTCTACGCTGGTTAAGGGAAGGTGTGTCCTGTAAGTAGACTAAGCTACAATTCACCAACTCATAGTTGGCTTTAATCTACCACTTTTCCCCCTAAATAGTCACATGGTGAATTAAAAAATATTTGTGTATTTAGTGATACAGTCTATAAATTCAGAACCTCAAAAGCCTATTTGTTCAATTAGATACTAAGACATGCAGCCTCACTTCATTTTTACATCCACTCAAAATTATATGTTTACTAATTTTTTTTTTTTACATCCATTTGGGGAAAAATCCTCATGAAGAGAATCATTTTATTTATATATTTATTTACTGAAACAAAGTCTCACTTTGTTGCCTTCCATAGAGTGCTATGGTGTTACAACTCACAGTAACCTCAAACCCTTGGGCTCAAGCCATTCTCTTGCCTCAGCCTCCCAAGAAGTAGCTGGGACTATAGGCGCCCACCCCAATGCCTGGCTAGTTTTAGAGATGAGGTCTTGCTCTGACTCAGGCTGGTCTTGAACTCATGAGCTTAGGCAATCCACCCTCCTCGGCCTCCCAGAGTGCTAGGATTATAGGCGTTAGCCACTCGCCTCACTGAGAGAATTTTTTTTTTTTTTTCGAGACAGAGCCTCAAGCTGTCCCCCTGGGTAGAGTGCTGTGGCATCACAGCTCACAGCAACCTCCAACTCCTGGGCTCAGCCTCCCAAGTAGCTGGGACCACAGGCACCCACCACAACTGCCCGGCTATGTTTTGGTTGCAGTCGTCATTGTTGTTTGGTGGGCCAGGGCTGGATTCAAACCCACCACCTTGGGTGTATGTGGCTGGCACCTTAGCCACTTGAGCCACAGGTGCCACACCAAGAGAATCATTTTAAAGTAACTTACATTTACAAAGGTGCTAAATGTTTTGCACATTCTAATTATTAAACAATCTTGAGGACCTTTTTTGTTTTTTTAAATTTCTTTACTACTATAAGCAAGGGGAAGACAAAAATAGTTAACTTAGTAGCAATGGAAAAGCTTCTTACAAAGTTACTGATAAGTCTAAAAAAAGATGGGGTATGTTTTAAAAAACGGTTGATGAAAATCACGGAGCGTCTGCCTAAGTATTTATCTTTCCCTTTCCCTGAATCAGAGACATCCATATAATTTACATGCTTTTCTCCAACCTTCGATAACAGATAATAAATGTTAAGTGGGACCTCAGCATATATTAGGCACTTGGATCCTGTTCAGACAGCTTCCTTACTCTTCCTGAGCATCCCTGTAAACCAGGGAAACAGGATGCATTGCAGATCAATTCAATCAATCAACTTTAATCATAACAGAGGAATTAAGCTACTTTTCAGGCATGATGCAATAGAGAAGATTGCTTGGATATATTTTTTTAAAGTACCCAGCATCCCACAGGGGCTGTCATTCGCCTTCCACATCTGCTCTCTATTCCAGAAGGCTACATTTTCTCCAGAAATGTATCTGAAAGGCTGCAGCACTTAGAATCTGGGGGCATAATGAATGCATTTTATGTCATTTTAAACACACCCAGGATCACTGATAAGACATAAAAACAGAAAGGCAAAATCTTGGCTGAAAGAGAGACAGAGCCCCAGAAGGATTTTTTCCTTCCATTATTTGCAGCTTTGGGTTATGTCAGTTTACTTTATGGTGGCAGTAATTTTAAATGTATTTTCGTCTCCTGCGAGATGCACTCTTTCAACTTTCCTGGAGGCGAGCTTGAGGGTCTGATTGATGGTCAGATGTGAGCGTACATATATGTGCATACAATCTGACCATAAAACACGTGGTCATTTAGCATTACTTTTAAAAGGGTGTGTTTCATCTGCTTTTGTTCCTGATTCTTGGGATCAAAACTTTCTCACTACATAGAATTTGTATAATGAGTTACTTGAAACACACACACACATACACGTGAAACAGTGCAAACAATCTTTAGCATTAGTGCTGGTTTTTTTTTCTTCTTAAATGAAATACAGTATTTGGATGGGTAAGTTTCAAGTTCAACAACTGTTTGAATAAATAACTCTAAAGTGTTAGAAAGTATTTCTCATTTCTGATTAACTCCAATAACCTATTTTATGAAAATTGTTCAGTTTATTCTAGTAGAATCAGAATACTTCAGTATGTCATTCTCAAGAAATAAGAAGAAAGCTAGAATTTTTCACTTGAGTCGATGTTTCTCTTTTGATTATAAAATTACTTTCCATCCAAACATTTGGCCTAACAATAAAATAGATATAAATGGGATAATTTCAAAATACCCTATATGTTCCTGAAAATGTGAAAGTCCAGGTACAAGCTAATTAAATAGTGCAGAATTTCTGATTCGAATGCCAAAAACATAGACCAACAACAAGGACAAATTATCAGTTGGAAAAAAAACTCCAGAAAACACAATTTCACCACTTATATCCAAGGTAAAAATTCATTGTCAACACTTTGGATTCTTGTTTTTTATTTGTTTGTTTTCATTTTCCTACTCGGTATATTAGAGGCAAAAAATACTCCTTGCTGACTTGGTGGGGGGGGGCACCTGCTTGGTACCTACTGAATACAGCATCACTGTTTTCTTGGTTTTTCTCCCTTAGCCCTCCCTCTAGAGCACTTTGTGCATTGGCAGGATTCACATCTAACAGGATTTTTTAGACTCACCTCATTGATACTTTGGACTGGGTGCTTCTGATTGCCGGGGTCCTGGGATGGTTCTGTGTGGCATTTCTGGCCCACATACACCTGCCACCCAGCTGTAACAGCTGAAAATGCCTCTAAAGGTTGACAAAATTGCACTCTCCCATCCTAGCCCCAAGCTTTGAGAACAATTCTCCTAGGGTCATGTGTTGGCATGTGATTTATTGAGGATCAAATAGACCCAATACCAGGACTTCTAGGAAAGAAGTGGTCTGTAGTCTCTGGATTCTAGCGCTGAGTTGGTTGCTGATAAACTTGAAGGAAGCTTCTCTAAAAATGTAACCCAAGTGATAGGAAACAAAACAAAATAAACCAGCGCATGGAGGGGAGGAGTAGATTTCTGATGATATTTGGAGATATGGGTATAGCTAAGCTCCAGAAAAACAAATAACCCTGTTTTTCAAGTGAATTAGAAACTTCTTGAGAATTTCTTAAGGGTTATATTTGAGGTGGCTCACGTCAGTTCTAACTAAATGAAACCTGATTGATAGATTTATTGTGAAAATATATGATCTTAATCAGAAAGTTGTCTAAATCTCTGACAAAAAATGTAATAATTTACATTCTGAACACTTTTAAATATGTAGTTCTGCTTCTACACTATATGCAGAAAAACGTATGCCATATTTTATATCGTTTATATATGACAACTGAAGTCAAATGATAAGAAGTTTTCAATGTTTCCTTTGTAGGCCCTAAAAAGTATGTTTATTCCTAATAAAAACACTGCTTTAAGGGTCTTGGTTACACAAATGAATAATGGATAGATATTCTGAAACCTAACAGGACCTATATAGGGCAATTTTTTTCTCTATAGAATCTGGTCAACTTTGGTAAACACATCTCAGAACTTCAAACTGGCTTTAGAATTGATATGCAAATAAGATTTTCTGCACAATTACTGAATCAAAATCACAGTTAACCAATATCACAATCCTATCATTCAGTAGATTTACACATTTAAAATGAGAATCAGTGAGGGGGCATGGAAGATAATTCACATGGGATCTCTGCAATTGTCCCTCACCGGCTAATAATGAAATGAAAGAGCCCAAATCCTCCTAAATTCTTAAGAGCAACAGTGAAAATGCAGGTTATTTCATAGGATTTGCTCAGTTCAGTATTTTTTTCCTTTTACTCAAGGAAGTAAACCTGAAAACTTATGAAGTCTACTAGACACAAAATATAGGGGTATATAGGGGGTGAATTTAATCCCCTTTGATGAATAGGTTCTTCCTAAACCCACGAACAAAAAGAGTCAACATTTCTTTAAAAAATGTTAATTGGCAATAAAAAATGACAATTATGAATTATGCCCAAATATGTCATCATCCTTCAATATCAACTTCATTGAAAGATAAATAGAAATTATCAGTAAAAGCAACAGAGAATAACAGGGTCCTGGTACTCAAGAGATAGTCTCAACTAATTGCTTTATTCCTGGAGGTTGTTTGAATCACGTTAATTATAATACAATATGTCACAGTTGATCCTTACTTTGTAAATCTGCTTATATCCTTTCATTTAGAAAGAAGAAAGAAAATTCTCCATCCAGGTTGCCTTGGCTATACAACTCTATGTGGATATTTTGCTGCCACTTGGCAGACTGGTGGTCTTCTTGTTTTATAATGACAAGAATCCAATGACCTTTTTATTCTTTAAAAAAATGAAGAAGAAAAAAATTCTCATTAATTTTTTTTTCTTCCAGAACGGCTTGTTATCATGCTTTACCTTCCTAATATAATGCAGCCATCAATTCCAAAAAGAAAAGCACAAAAATGCGGTTTCCTCCAGGTTCGTGGAGAATGATATAGCCTTTAAAGCAAAATGCTTGCTATTAAGTCTGAAGGCTGTTTTAATCATTGGAGCCTTTATGTATTGTACAAATATGCAAGACCTTTTTCACTATTTCTCAGTGCATCATGCTGAAAAACTTCAAGGGATTGTTACCCTTACAATTTCATGAGGGAGAGAATACCAAGAGAGTTTTCTAAGCTCATTTGAAGTCTGAGAAGGCTATTGTACCCATTTTTAAAACCTGATCAAAATTCAGTCTGCTGTTTGTTACTAAATTATGTATCTCTGAAGCATAAATGTGTTGGCTTTAGAAAGTTACAAATTAGTGCATTTCCATATGACTTGGGAAAATGTAATTTTAACCAATTTTGTTTGGGGTGAAAAAATATTGTTTGCATTATTTTATAACACAAGGGAGCTGTCAGCCCACATGGTCATCCAATTTCTGTGGCAGAGAGAGCTTCCTTGCATCTCAAATGGCTAGCAATAAAGCTTATGCTTTTCACATTAATGCTACCGATAACCTATAAAAATGCTTGCTTTATACACCTTCTTTTGCAGAAGAAAATGTGGCAAGCCTAACAGAAGGATATGGTAGCTCCTTGAGTAGATATTCCACTTCTCACTCCATTATCTTTAATTCAAAAGTGTGAAACAGTATTTGAAATCGTCATGAAGCTTATTATTTTTAATCCTTTTCAGATATGCTGATTTCATTGTATTCAGGGAGAGTTTACCCTGTGCCAGCTTCCCCCGCTGTCATTCCCAGTGTTACTGGGCACACTTTCTTGATTCTGTTAGTCAGTAGAGGCAGATATCACTGTTTCAAAGAATTCCAATTTGAAGACTAAAACACAAAACCCACGATAATATTGGCGAAAATGCTTCAAGTTAGACATGACTGTATCAGAACAGACAAGTGGCCACGTCCTAGGAAGGACACCAGGAAGGAGTGCAGTAAACGCAACCAGGGGGAAAAAGTCAATGGAAAAATCAGAATGGAAGGAGAGTATCCAGAGAAGTAGGAAACAGATAAGGAGTGACAGAATTATTTCAGAGGTCACGTGACACCTATGAGATCAACCAGTGAGCAGAACTTAGAAAACTGTGATTTTTGTTTCCTTCATATATATTCTTTAAGATGTGTATTTCAATTTTTTATCTCTGAAAAGAGGAAATCACTTCCAAATTACAGATATAAAACTTGATAATATCAATATGATGACAAAAGTTATAATAGTATTTACCTATGGAAGTTGTTTGCAATTGTGGGGTACTGGGACATTCTTTTCTCTCATGGCTGGGGGCAGTATTCTACTGCCATCTGGTAAAGAGAGGCAGGGCTGCTGTTGAACATCCCAAAATGTGCGGGACAGTCTCCAAAATCGAGGAGTGATCATCAGCCCAAAATGTCAGTAGTGCCTGCTGAGGTGGAGAAATCCTGATCTATGTACTTCCTGAGTTCTTTCAGAATGTAAAGTGGACCAGGTTTCTGCTGATGTTATGAAAGCACTTTGCCCGGTCCAAATGCCCACTTGAACTTCAAGTCAGGCAAAACCATCGATAGCTTTGCACTGACTCAAACTACATTTTACATGAATTATTGAAAGCCTACCGCAGTACTCTAAGGAGCACGTTCACTGATCCTCGGCTGGTGGAGATGTGTTTAGAGTTCTGGGTGCTTCGAACCCCGAATCCAAGTTGGTTTAATCGATTGTATCTCTGAGTAAGCAAATGTAGATGAAAGAAAAGCGATCTTTTCAATGGAAAGACACAAACAGGAGGAACCAGCAGTGTTTCAGAAGGTCCCCGATGTTGATGCACCAAGATGATCAATAAAATATTTAACTTCACTTTCAGGACTAAATAAACTGACAAGAGGTCTAAAGACGATGAGCCGTTTGGGTTGTGGAGCAGGCTAATCACGGGCCAAACAGAGTTCCCTAAAATGATGCTGCTTAAATTTTACATGTTTGCAAATTTCCCAGGATTCTGAGTCAGCCTGTTGAAAGTTGGAGACTGAAATTTTGCCTTTCTAAGTTGCTGAGATTGTTGACTGTATGATGACCATACTTTGAGCGGCAAGACACTAGAATTGTCCTTTGTATTGTAATGAATATACCAACATTCCAAATCATATATTTAAAAATTAGTACATATATAATACATATAAAAGGCAAATTACATATACCATGTGAATATATATAAAATAGGGTGACCAGATGTCCCACTTTTGGTGGGACAGTCCTGATTTTTAACAATTTGTCCCATGACCCACAGTGTTTTTAAAAAGTCCCAATTTTTGGAAAGAATGCACAAAGGGGCGGGAGAACAGTAAGGGAATATATGGTTTTCAGCTGCCATGTGGCTATTTCACCAGGATATGAGTTTTATATTATTTTTGTTAATTTTATAAGGTTAAACTGTAATAACAACAAATAATCGTTGAGAAGTGATTATCAAGAACTGCTTATCAAAGTTTGCATTGTTATCAGGCCCTGCCCCCTGCCACGCCCCCAATGGTGTCCCACTTTACCATTGTTAAAATCTGGTCACCTTAATATATAATCATATAATCTATATATAATTCTTTAAATGATACAAGCATTTTATGGGAAAGATTAGTGCTCTTTCATATAGCGCTCATGTATTCATTTTAATTTAAAAATTAATTGCTTAAATAGTATCAAAATAATTTCCAATCATTAAAAAAAGCATAAATAAGGCTCAAATCCCTTTTTGATAGCTTAACATGTCCACAAATAAATCTTTTCCTATCTGACTCTACAAATATCTCTCTTTCCTCTCTCTCACCCCCAAACACACACTAATTATGCCAGTTCAATGGACAGTCCTTCATATCTTTTTCTATGCATTTATGTACATATGGACTAATACATTACTTTTTATAATTTAAAAATTTTAGTTAAATGTTATATTGGTGTCTCTCTTAACCTACAGCTTTTCTCATGCAAAATTATATCTTATAATATGATTATATATGATTTTATATATACACATATATATATAATTACATCTTGGAACATAATAATATGTATCGAACTGTGGAGTTTACATTCCTACACTGTGTTTCGTAGAATAAATATGGCATTTGTCTTTGATTGCTGCTCTTTTTTTACAATACTCTTATTGTTATCTATCTTGCTGTTACAAAGGAAAAATAAAAGGGGTAGACAGCCACTGCATGTTTTAAGATAAACATGAATATTGCAAAGTCTGTAGAATGTAGATTGTGGAGTTTTTTAAACCAAAACTTTATTCAGTTGCTAAACATTTTATAAATAATCCAAAATTTATGTACATTTTCACATGGGGACTAGAACAGAAAAAAATATATATATATACACACACAAAAGAAAAGATATGTATATGTATATAAGGATGCTATTTTTGTGGCAGTGTAATTTTTAAAAATGATACCTAGGACATTAATTCTGTCCTTTGTGAGTGGTATCCATACAACAGCAGACTACACAAATTGAGGAAGACAGGAAGGGTGGTCCACAAGGACTGTGCTTATTTTATGTTTTTTTGTCAGACACAAGTGAGCCTTCTTAGAGATTTGCTTTAAAAAATAATTTAAAGCTGTAGTCAAAATTTTTTCTAGATCTACATATTGCTGAAAAGGTTCAGGGGAAGTGATCTTACATCATTAACTGCACAAAATGATTACCAAAGTTATTATTCAAACACATAATTTTCTTAGTTTATTCTTCTGATTTTGCTGCCTTTGAAGCAAATTCATAGCTGTTTTGGGCAAATTTTAAGCTTTCCCCATATCATGCTGCAGAACTCTTAGGCAGTGATGCCATGCTATACTCTGCTGCCGGTCCACACACAGTGGCTGCTTTGAGTCAAGCCTGTAGCTCACTTGGGTATCATCTCCATGGTAACTTGTTTACAAGGGCTGAAATACAAGCTGAAAACTCAAGGTTAGCTTTTCCTTTGTTGATGTTTTGATGTTTTTGGCAATCAGAATAATGTGGGTATAAGACTTGATTTAAACAGCTTCATGGCAGGCTGAGTCAAAACAAAACTCCATACAAAATGTGCTTTCTTCATCTCCATTAAAAAAGAGAGAATGCAAAATGATCTTTAATCAGAACCATCAGTTATATCTCCCTTTCATATTCCAAAACCATAGTCCTCTTGCTGTACTTGGGAATCACAACTTGGGAAATAGGTTTAAGGCTTCACATCTTTTGAAGCAATAACTTATTTGTACATACGTTCTGCCTTAAAGGAAGAATTCAGTCTGTTTTTGACCACCATTGTGTTGAGAGGGGGAAACGAACAGTTTTAGTCCCTATTTTAAAGCACTTCATTCTCCAACTGGATGAGCCTTTTGTATTCTAAAAATTGATTACATTTTCAATGTTATGTAAAACACCAAAAAAAATTATCGCTCAAAATTACTCCTTAGAAATAATTATAAAATAGCTATTCTAACATTAGTTTAGTGGAATATTTAAGAAAAATTTATTTTTTAAAAAGAAAATTGCTATTTTTTTAAACAAGTTGTGATCCAGAGTGATCTTAAACCTAAAGATTTGATCCTTCAAATAAATTTTCTCTAAATAATGGAGAGCAGAAAAACAATGTTTTATATCTTACTTGCCCTTTATAATGTCTTCGTGAATTTTCATAAACATTTTCATAACCCCTAAAGCCAAGACAAGATGTTCACTACTATTCTATCCCTAAAATTTCCATCAAGTGGAATGTAATTAATCTTCAAATATAATAGTGTATTTATTAGTATAAAGGTGCTGATTCAGGCAAAATTGAAGATAGATTCTAAGACAGGAAGTTGAACTGACAGCTGGTATTACTCATGCAAGGGTGATGAAATGATAATCTTGTTTATATATTTGGAATTGGCTCATGCAAGATTTACTTGCCTCTAATTTTTCTTGACACAAATTATCTTCTTGATTCCTCTCCGCACCTAGATGTGTATGTGTATGTGTGTATTTGTATCTATATATATATATCTCAAATAAGCAACCCCATGCACTATTATAATTGGCTTATGTACTGGATTCACCAATAGACTGTCATCACAATGTCTGACATAAAAATATGAGCAGTAATATTTGTTGAATGTTCTCATAGTTGGTTCTCTTTCTGGGGCTTTGTTAGTGATATTGACTCCTTTGGTGATCCCTCTCATGATTTTACTTTTGCTTTTCCAATGTGGATTTATGAACATTTTGCTTTTTTGTATTCCATGGGGAGAAAGTACAGACAGGTTCTTGCCCATCACATTATAGAACATATAAACTCAGGACTTTCTTCCAATTCCTTGGCCTTTCCTTGTGTGAGGATACCTTTTGTATTTCACTCAAACTGTACCCAAATTTTACCATGATCTCCCCCCGGAGGTAAAGTGGAATGGACAGGTTTCACTCTGACAGTGATTTCTAGGCATATCATATGGATGTAATTTTGTGTAATAGTTTAGTAAAGAGAAGATAGAAGGTCCCTAGTATGGGTGAAACCAGACTACTCAGAGGGATTTAGTCCTAGTTAGAATATCTGTTCCACTTGATTAAATTCTGTCTGGGTTCTCAGCATACCTCTAACTAGTTTTCGTTTTTGTTCTTAAATATGTTGAGTTTATTTTCCTACTGTATTCTGTACCTTCTCTGCACAACTTAGTTTCCAATCAGAATCTTCTTCTCTGTGTACTATTCATTCTGATTAAAACATTCAATATACAAAATTTATTATTAGAAAAAAATTATGAATCAAGTGCCTTATTATAAAATAAATTCTTCTTTACATTGCGTTTTGTGGTGAGATTAAAGTACGTAAGAAGGACCTCCAGGTAAAGGAAAGAATTTGGTTTTATTAATTTACCTTTCACATAACTCCAACCGGAGACCAATAAAATCCTAAAAAGTAGCACACAGGTGATTTTCACCCACAGATTATGGGTTTAGTTCTGAAATAAACTGTGAAGGAGGATATTTTTTCCCTTAATTAAGTTGTATTAAAATCGATGCAACCAATGGCGATGGTGTTATATGGGCCTCGCTGCAAAGATTGTTATGTTTTAAGTCAACAACACAATTAAAAAACAACATGCTTCTTTCATCTTTTAAACTCTCCATTTACTTTAATTAAGCTCCCACCGTGAAATGTTATTTTTTTTTCCTTTTAAAGATATAATAAAAAAGGTAAATTAAGAATCAGGAGCCACCTTTACTATTCTATATTTGGGAGGGCAGGGTGAGGGGCATTAGAATAGAATCTCTGGAAATAATGCAGTTTCAGATTTACATTTAGCATAGCTTCAAATTCATTACTGATAGTTGGGTTCATTTCTTCCATAAAAATAATATTGAAAGATTTAAAAGAGAAAATGGAAATGAGAGATAAAGATCCCCAGCTTGATTCCCCAGTTGCAATGTCTGGCAGCTAGCTCTGCCCAGTGCAATGAACAAGCTATGCATCGCTGGAGAAGAGCAGATAAATGTCAGGCAAGCATGTTCCTCCAGTGGAGAGAATGTGATAACATTAACACCTTTACGCAAAATGACCCTGCCTATTAACACCCACTTTTCCTTTCAGACTCCTCCTTCAGACGGTATTGTGTGAATGGAAGGCTTACTAATGAATAATTCTCCATTCAGGCTTTCCTACTTACCCACAAAATGTTCTTTCAACTGACAGAATAAAGGTAACAACTCTTTTATTTGTTAGACTCAACAGATAGATAGATAGAACTAACTTCATTATTTTTGTGACACTGGAAAATCCATACGAAACTTAGTGGCTTCAAAATATAACATTAAGTCAGTTCGATAGATCTAGTATGACACTCAAGTAATGGGAAGAACTTTTAAAAATTCTCTCTCTGAATAGAAGGCTTAATGGCTATTCAGCCAACACAATGTACACTGACACCGTAAACTTTAAGGTAAATGATGAGTTACTGATAATTAGTTAAATATCCATATATGTATATATAGTACATATAGTCAAGGACTAACTTGTATCATATACATCATATTTTTTAAAAAAAGAATTATGAATAAACAGGTGGTAATTAAGTCCTACGTAGAAAACTTAGAACTTTATATTTTAACATCAATATTTAAATTGTGAATCAGTAAAAACCATACATGTGTGTATGCGTGTTTGTATGAGTGTTTTGTGGAAGAGACACGAGAATAACTTGATGAAGATAGTATGTCTGATAGGCAGACATGATAAGGAGGGTGCATAGAGGTCTCAGATTATTCGTGTTATTTGCAGCTACGTAGAAATTTTTGGACTATGTTTATAAATATAAAGTAAGTCGTAGCTTTGGAAGAATTAAATTTGTGGTTTGTTTTTACAAAGAAAGAACATTTAAAGAATACTTGCATGCCAGGTAAAAATGATGAATTAGAGAAAGTGAAGCTTGAGTCAGTCAGAAGAGTATTTAAAGAGCCTCCTTAGCCAGGTGAGGTGGCTCATGCCTGTAATGCTAGTAATCTGGGAAGCTGATGCAGGGCGATTGCTCAAGATCAAGATCAGCCTGAGCAAGAGCAAGACTTTGTCTCTTTTAAAAATAGAATAATTAGCCTAGGGTTCTGGCGAACACCTGCAGTCCCAGATACTCTGGAGGCTGACGCAGGAGAAGCATTTGGACCCAGGAGTTTGACGTTGCTGTGAGCTAGGGTGATGTCATGGTATCCCAGACTGCACCAGCAGAGTGAGACTCCATCTCAAAAAATCAATTAATACATTAAAAAAGAGGCTACTTAATGTGATTGATTTTGTTCAGCTTGGTAACAATAAGAATTAAAAAACAAATACCAGAGTGACATACAGCAGTCGGTGTCTTACTAAATAGATGAATAAGAGGAATTGTTTGATATTTCAAATGTTAAGTTTGAATGACAAAGAAAGAATATAAGCTCAGTAGCAGACATAGAGAGTTTGATATACAGCCAAAGAGACTCACTCCTCCTTTGGAATAATCTCCTCTGTGGTCATTTCCCGGCTTCATTTCAAAACCTGCCTTTTAGATTCACATTTCGGTGGTCAGTAAAGTTCTATCGATCTCACTTTATCTCCTTTGAGCTGGGGCCACTGATATTTCTGAATTCTCCATTAATTTTATCTACTATGTACTTTTATACTTTTTGTTGTTGCCCAAGAAATGATCATTTTAATGTGCTAGTGTAGCTTTGGAATGCATTCTTCTACATAAATATTTGTGAAGTAATATATTTATTTTTTTGTGAAGTAATATTTCAGATAAAATTATCTCCTAAATACCAGAGACATTGTTTTACCCGCTGTTTTATTAAACACAATGAGTAAGGCATTAGAAGGCTATTTAGATCAAGCTGGTTTTCTGTCATATCAGTAGCACACTTCAAAAAGAACAATAACAAAACACTTTAGTAAATTACCTATTGTTTATTGACATCTGGAACATTCTGGTTCTTGACTTGAAAAAATAGATTCTTTAGTTGATTTTGAACTTTTTTGTTTTATAATAAAACTTAAATAAGGTGTACATTTGAGTTTTAGAAATTGTTGCCCACACACTAGGCATGTAATTAGGGAACAATTACAATCCTCTGCAGGCCAAGGTGGTGACTCACAGTAGTCTATGCGTCCTCCTCAGTAGATTATTCACATGCAGTTCAAAGTTTAAAATAAATTCACTTTACTAACATTTCATAAATATATAAAAACTAGAAGAACAATCATCAGCTTAATAATCTAGACCAGATCCTAGAAAACACTGAATCTACAGGTCATAGCAAATTTATTGCAATGGCCAAATGAGGTACCCATTAAGGGAGGGCAGAACCACAGCCCAGCACAGACAGAACATAAGGAATTGAAAATAGGTGCTTTGTGGAGACCACTGAAGGACAGTAAACACCTTTAAATGGATAAAAACTGAATTTAAGATTTTACACTTGAGATACTGAAGTGTTGTAATTACCTTCAATCAGTAAGAAGAGTACCACTGTAAGGAAATACTCATTCTAGCATGAACTAGTACAGAGTAAAAAAGGTGCAGAAACCTGACCAATGAAAAGAGAAACCCAGGTTAAATATTTTAAAAGAGTTATTCTTTTAGCTATATACATTAAGAGTCTTCAAAGGCTCTAGTGGAGAGGTTCTTTTGAACTTCAGTGGGTATTAATTCTAAAAACTGCGTATTAGATTTACGTTGATTATATTGCTAATGATCTATACTTCTTTCATAGCATGAACTTGGGCACTCCTTATACCCTAAGTTAAAACAGAATCCTGTAGATTTTTTTTTAACCTGCATATAATCGATATTTTGTTTTGATGCTCAGGTAGCAAGCTAGGTGAATACTACCCTTTTGGGATGTTTTATAACAATAGGAGGATATTTCCATTTCTTTTCCCAACACAGTGCTTTCAAGGAAAATTTCCTGAGACCTAATAGATGGATTTTCCCCCTGAAATTAATTAATCACAGTTAGCAAACATGAGTTCATGCCATGAGTGAAAAAAAAAAACAATTAAACAGTTAGTATAATTAATTCTTATGTCTTATATACTTTTCAGGGGCTAGGTATTTATGCCAATATTCTTTGGGCTGTCTGCCAAATAATAAGTTGTCAGGATTTTGTTTGTGTTTTTCTTTAAGGTTAATCATGGTACCATTACTCAAGACTCCTCTAAGCACTGAGTTAGATGGCATATGCTAACATATCAAGTACAATCAACTCAAATATTTTATATATATAGTTTTATTTGTAATAAATATATAAATAAAAACTATGTGTCTATATATAGTTTTACATATATATATGGTTTTACATGCCCCTACATTGCATTTCAGAAAGTACTTGCCTACTAATTTCTTTTTCAATGAGTTGTTTTAGATAAACTCTTAAAGTCCCTTATGACTCATCAATATTTGGTAAGTACTTTAACACTTTGATTAAAAATATATATTAATTGGATATTTCCTACAAATTTATATGCATTATGTCATGTTTGGCACTATGTAAGATTGGGAAGTAGTGGAGACCTAGGAGATATATGTTACATAGTCTACACACAGGAACAAAAGAATCCTGAAGTTAAAGAAGAGATTTAGGAATGAAGAAAGAGGTGGGAAATGACAAAAGGGAAAAAACCTCATATTATAAAAATAAATCATTGTACAATTCCTCCTTGATGGCCATCATTTTAATTAAATTTACACCATGTGGAGAGTGTCCTTAAACTGTAGTATTTGAGTTGGAGTGTTCACATAATTGAAATGTATTTGATTGAAAAATGAAAGGAAACAGGACATTTGTTCAGGGGTGAGATAAACATTTTAACAACTTCATATTAATTCCACAAAATTAAACTTTTCATTAGTTTATGAAAACCCATGGGCTCTTGGGGTGGCACCTGTGGCTCAAGGAGTAGGGTGTCGGTCCTATATACTGGGGGTGGCGGGTTTAAGCCCAGCCCCATGTCAAACTGAAAAACAAACAAATCAACAAACCAACAAAATAACCCCATTATCCAAATGGATAATGTGATCCATTTCCATGGTCAATTCTTCTTTTGGCGGGGGTGGGGGGATACTCCACTCTAGCTTTAGTTTTCTTTAAAAATAAAATTTCTGCATGGTCAATTCTTTGATGGAAGAAAGTGAAATCAACAAAAGAAGTAATAATCCACAGACGTAAGGAGTGAAAATCTTTCCACCCTATGGGTTATGCTTTAGAGAATCGTAAATAAGCATGGACTTTATATATCACCAAATCCATTCTGCTATTTTGATTTTATAAACTTTAAACATACCTGTATGGAAATAAATAAAAATAGGAAAGGGTGGTGGCTCATGCCTGTAATCTTAGTGCTCTGGGAGGCCAATCTGGGTGGATGGCCTGAGGCCAGGAGTTTGAGACAAGCCTGTTCAAGAGTGAGACCCTGCCTCTACTAAAAATTAGGAAAAATTAGCTGGGCACTGTGGCAGGTGCTTATTGTCTCAGCAATTTTGGAGTCTCAGGCAAGAGGATCACCTGAGTCCAAGAGTAGTTTGAGGTTGGTGTAAGCTATGACACTATGCACTCTACCCAGAGTAACAGGGTGAGACTCTGTGTCAAAATAAAATAAAATAAAATAAAAAAGGTTCATCATGGCTGGGAGGAGTTCTAAAACTACTCTTCTTCAGAATAATAGAGATAAAACTGGGTAAAATTATACAATAAATAATCTTATACAATTATACAATAAATAATCAATAAAAAATAGTTTCTAGGAATTGAACAATGGGTATATTAAAAATCAGAAGCATTTATTCATTTATTGAACTTCTATATGAAAAATGATAATCTACAACTTTTACCTCTGGAGCTACCACCTTCTTATCCTCCAGCTCCAGGTCACAGGACTTATACTGGGCAAGTGGAGTAGCCCAGAGGACTTGCAGCTCCCACTTTTATCCCACCTCTAAAACACAAAACCCATTCCAGGAATTTTCAGGGCAGGTCATGAGGAATAGGAAACTATCTAAATACCTTTGCCTGAAGAAGTTGACTCTATTTCTAGCAAAGTATGGAAAAATTATTCCCAGAAGTGTTGTCAAGAACAATAAAGACAATATAGAGACGATCAACCAGTGAAGGCTAATAGCTTTCATTTCATAATAAGAATAAAAACAAATAAAAAAGCAGAAATGCAACAGAAAGGCTTACAGACAAAGATAGCAAAGCCCTGTGAAGATGACATTCATCCCTGCAGATCTGGAAAGTTACATACATGGGCAAAGATATGTCCATGAAGGAGTAACTGAGAGGAAATTTGTATGACACTAGTTCATGATTGAATGTAGTAGGACAGACTTGTAAACACCTGGAACTTTAAATGCACACCCAAGACACCTATAGATCCGTTGGCAACATATGGAAGACTTATTCACTTTGGGGGTTAAGTACAATTTCTGACCAATCACTGGATAACACTAAGGTATGGTGATTTAGGAACCCAGGCTTGAGAGAGAAAGAAAGATGGAGAGAGGACTTAAGCAAAAACTAGAGCAATGGTATCAATGGTACCTTCACTCTCGGGAAAAGAGTCTTAACAGAACTTACAAGATAAATCCCTAAACAAAGTAACAACAGCAAGCTCTGAGGGCATATGTAAAGTATCTCAAAAATTATGAAATGCCATATGAAAGTAGGTAATTGATCTATGCAGTGAAAAAAAAATGCAGACGATAGAAATTACCTTTGAATATGTCTATAGGTGTTGGAATCAGGAGACAAAAACTTCAAATCAGATTTTATAAGTATGTTCAAAGCACAGAAGGAAACTATATTTACAAAAGAAAAAGAAAATATGATTGTAACCTATCCAGGAATATCAACAAAGAGAAATGTTAAAAATGAAGCATATAAAAATGTATGAGTTGAAAATGAAATAACTGAAATAAAAAAATTATCAGGGCATTAACAATAGATGTTGTAACTGACTCTGTGATTAAATTTCAATGACCCTTATGGGTTTTAGTAATCTCTATGCTTAACTAAGTGTTTGAATTTTTTGAGTTGTTTTCCAGAAATTGTGGAAATTTTACCAGAAAAAGGAGTTGAGATATTGAAGGCCTTTAAGCAAGAAGCAATATATACATGTACAACTTTAATAGCATAAAGGGCCAGGGACCATGGTTCAGCACTTATGTAAGTCTACTACTTTGGGAGGCCAAGGTAGGAGGATTGCTGAGGCCAGGACTTGCAGACCAGCCTGTGCAACATAGGGACACTCATCTTTATATAAAGCAAATTGAAAAACTAGCCAGATGTAGTGGCAAACACCTGTAGTCCAGCTTCTTGGGAGACTGAAGTTGAAGAACCGCTGGAACCTAAGAGTTCAAGGTTACGGAGAGCTATGATCATGCCACTGCATTCTAACCTCGGTGACAGAGTAAAGCCTTTATTAAAAGGATTTGTTCTGCAATATTTGGATTCAGTCAAAGTCCCACACTCAAGGGTCTAGAAAACCACATGTGGTCCCCAAACCATAGGTTCCCCACAGCTACATAGGATCTTTTAGAAATCAAAGACCCTGTATTTGCTAAATTGTGACTAAATTCTCAAAGAAGATGACACAGGAATATATTAGGGCCTGGACTGCGAAATATGAAATTAAAAAGTGAACAACAAATACCAATTCTATTCTAATTTGAACTAATATCTTTTTTTTTTTGAGACGGAGCCTCAAGCTATCCCCCTGGGTAGAGTGCCATGGCATCACAGCTCATAGCAACCTCCAACTCCTGGGCTCAAGCGAGTCTCCTGCCTCCGCCTCCCAAGTAGCTGGGACCACAGGTGCC
>CAUYQV010076815.1:0-10876 GCA_963574575.1 Galagoides demidoff
AGCCACATACACTGAGGCTGGCAGGTTTGAACCCAGCCCAGGCCTGCTAAACAACAATGACAATTGCAACAAAAAATAGATGGGCGTTGTGGCAGGTGCCTGTAGTCCCAGCTACTTGGGAGGCTGAGGCAAGAGAATGGCTTCAGCCCAACAATTTGAGGTTGCTGTGAGCTGTGATGTCACAGGACTCTACCAAGGGTGATATAGTGAGACCCTGTCTAAATAAATAAATAACTTTTTCAAAGTGTTTTAATAGTACACTTTCTGCTTCCATGACGACATGAAGTAATTTATTCGCCTAACACTATATCATGACTATCTCTGGTTGTCTAAAAATACAGATCTGGAACACTATTGCTATAGTCTTCGTAGTGTTCCAAACACCCTACAAAAAACAACACAATAAATACTAAAAATTCATCAGTCTACTTTACTATTGTGCTGTATCTTTTGTTTAATAGCTGCTTATGAATTAAAAAATTGTGAAAATGTGAAGGTTCTCTGGGAATTATTAAAGTGTGCCCAGCCCTAAGATCCTATGATTAGCTAATATTTCTCCATTAGGGATGATTTTCCCTGACAAGGGACATTTGGCAATATCTGGGGACATATTTTATTATCCCACTGGGGCTAACGGGTTTATTATGGGATTTAGTGAGTCAGAGATGCTGCCGGACATTCTACCAGGCAAAGCATGGCCACCAGCACTAATGGATCATCTGCACCAAATATCAGGTGCACTAAGGTTAAGTAACTCTGGAACGGACCAAGCACAGTGGCTTATGCCTGTGATCCCAGCATCCTGAAAGGCCAAAGAAGGAGGAAAGCTTGAGACCAGGAGTCTTGCTGGGCAACATAGAGAGACTGCATCTTAAAACAAAACAGTCTTAGCTAGATGTGGTGGTGCACACCTGTAGTCTTAGCTACTTGGGTCGCTGAGGCAGGAGGATCATTTGAGGCCAGGAGTTTGAGGCAGCAGTGAGGTCTGATAGTGCTGCTGCATTCTAGCTTGGGTGACAGAGTGAGACCCTGTCTCAAAATGAAACAATACAAACCCATCTGGTTATAATGGTGGTTTTCAAACATTTTTTTCTCTGAGGAAAACTTTAGTAAAATGAAATTTTCTAAGGAAATTCAAGATATAAAGTACAAATGAAATAAATGACAGCCATACTTTGTTAACACCAAGTCATCTTATTTTTCAAATGTTTACATTTTAATGGGCGTACAAATTTGAAAGTAGGGCTTATGATGAGAATTATGGTCTTAAATCTCCCTGAGTAGCAATTTATTTTTGTGCTGTATTTTATTTATATAGAATTGGAAGAATCCTTATAAATAGTGAAGTATATGCTTCTAAAATCTTTTTCCTTTTTTTTTTTTTTTTGAGACAGAGTCTCTGTCTCTGTTGCCCAGGCTAGAGTGCTGTGGCATCAGCCTAGCTCATAACAAGCTCAAACTCCTGGGTTTAAGTGATCCTCCTCTCTCAGCCTTCTGAGTAGCTGGGAATATAAACACCTGCCTGCAGAGATGGGGGTCTCACTCTTGCTCAGGCTAGTCTTGAACTCCTGAGCTCAAGGGATCCTCTTGCCATGGCCTCTCACATTGGTAGGATTACAGGCATAAGCCATTATATCTGGCCTTGCTTCTAAAATCTATAACCAAGCACAAACTTCCCTAGATTGGGAAAACAACAACAACAGCAACCCTTGTATCAAGAAAAAAATCTCTCTAATCAATGACTCCTTTGCAGATAGTTCTGATCTGCAATATTATTTCCATAGAAGCGTTGATCTCAGGTGTTTAATGGTGCATTACTTGGTGTTCAATGCTGTGCATAAGCTGACCTGCAGCACAGATTAATAGGTGCTCTTTAATGCATTAAAATGTGGCACAGGACACATAACAGTGTACATGCTTCTGATCACAGTTTAAAATAATTATAACATTTTAAAATATAATTCGATTCAAGTATTTGTGGAACCATTAATAAAACAGGCTGAGGGATAGTTGAGAATATCATTTGAGCCCCACTGGTCAGCATGTCTCATTTAATGAACTTCATTTTCAGACAAATGTCGTCTGTTAGTTAACCACTTTGTGTTATATCAGGACATACATTCATGCGTTGAAGTCTTGCAATGGACAAGTTGTGAGACTCTGAAGTTTTTACAAAGCTTTTGGCAACAACATTGGAGTGTTATCTGTGAAATGAATAACTAACGTCTCATGCTGTGAGTAGTAAAAAAATAAAGCCAACTTTTGGAAGGCATAACTGAACTTATTGTTTCCATCCGTTATGATCAATGTGTACAACAATCAATAGATATAAGAAATATAATTGATATCACCTTGGGAAACTGTATATCTGATCAAAGCTTAATTATAATCTATTGTTTTTTCCACCAAAACTGCCTGGGCCAGTTTGCTTTTACAGCTCCCAAATCGCATTATGGTATCAAAGAGAGCTGAGCAATCAGCACAGCTTTGCAAGGGAAGGAAGCAAAAGCTTTAGGAACTCTGTCTATGGAAATCATCTGGATTTCTTTGGAAAGCACCGACATGGGTGAAACCACTTCTGTCTTTGGATCATCACGTTCCAAATTTCAAACTTCCAAGAGGATTTCATTGGCCCAATTTCAGTGAGGTATCGACCCTCTCAGAATTATTTAGTAAGGATTGGAGAAAAGCCTCAAAATACAAATGTGGTCTTCAGAGATCTACAGCGGTCTCTGAGAAGGGAAAGATTGTTGAGACCGAGACAAAAACTTCCACACAAGCAGATAGTCAGGAATTGACGGTTAGCCTGCAGAAATCCATGCAACAGAATGTTGGGCTCTTTGCTTATTTCAAGGTTTGGCATGTCTAGATTTTCTATTGCTTATGATTAAGTGAGCTGAGTGTCTGGGCTCTTGCTGAGAAAAAATTACTCAGTAAGAATTCCCTGGATTATTAACAAAAGGAGAGATGTCACGGGGAAGAGGACTGTTCACCTCTTCTGTCTTCTGGGTGGGAAAGATGGCTGCTATGTTTCCATTTGTTCTCCTCGTGTAATAGAATTGCTCAGCAGTGGTTAGTCACCTCAACAATTAATTAACGCATTAATGAAAATGAATTCACACTGTGGTGGAAGCAGCTGATTTTATGCACCCTCTATGGAATCAAAGGTGCCAAACAGATCACAAACTTGGAGGGACTGAAGGCTTCAAGATTGAGCTGCTTTCTGGGTTCTGTTTTTAACTTTTCACACTCAAAATTTTCATTCAGAGTGTGTAAAAACATTATTGCTGGTAGATAGCAAATGAAACCACAATAGGGTAGAATGGACTAAAGGCAAAGCATTAACTGGCTGCTCTCCTGCACACAGATTTCCCAGAGGTAGATTCATGACAGTGAAACATTCATCTGTCTTCTTTCAAAGATATTTAGAATGGCTTACATTATAATCTAATTTATTGACATTTTGAAGGTTAGGTGAGAACACTATAACGGGCTATTAAGAACTGTGGTCTCATGATACCTTGCAGTGAATAGAAATCATGTTGCTGTAGTATCATTTATTAAGGTTTATGCTGCATGGTGGTTGACCTTAAAGTCATTGTAACCATGTCTCATGTATATTTAATTTCTGAGGGTAGTGCAATTCTCATTTATGGCATAACATTATCCCTAAATCTCTGGTACTCATCTCCCATAAGTACCTTAAACTCCAGGTACACACAAACACAGGCAAATATAAACGTGTCTGCACACATACACGTAGGGCAAGGGCACATTTGCAAATAAGAATGCAAACTTCAACAAATGAACAAATTATGTCCACACACTTGAGATTTCTAACCCACAGCTTTACAGGAAAGAGCTTTTGAATTTTAAACCTAATCTCTGTATAACATAATTGGACAACTTAATAGAGTGTCTGTGAAAGGAATATAAGAAAGAAGAAAGGAGAAAATTCCCTAAAATTGTTGAACCCTCTTTATACTGCTAAGATTGATGAGACTGTCAGTCAGGAACATTTCTAAGACTGATATCAGTATCCGTTAGGAGTGTGCTTGAAGAATGGCCTCTGGCTCAGGGGGCCTCTTGACTGTACCTTTAATCCATGTCAGCTGGATCACCCAAAGAAACAGATGGGAGAAGATGGACAGGTCAGCTTAAGTCAGGAGTAATGAATACACAGATTTTTTTTTTCATCTAATACATATTGAATTTTCACTGAACAGGGTAAAAAGAATGTGCGTTATCTTCATAGTCTGCACCCAATTTTATTGGGTAGTGCATTTGCTACTCTGTTTAGGAAAATACCTTGGTATTTATTTATTTATTTTTGAGACAGAGTCTCAAGTTGTCGCCCTGGGTAGAGGGCTGTAGCATCATAGCTCACAGGAACCTCAAACTCTTAGGTTCAAGTGATTCTCTTGCCTCAGCCTCCTGAGTAGCTGGGACTACAGGCACCCACCACAATGCCTGGCTATTTTTGATTGCAGTTGTTATTGTTGTTTTAGCTGGCCCAGGCCAGGTTCCAACCTGCCAGCCTGGGTGTGTGTGACTGGTGCCTTCCCACTGAGCTACGGGTGCTGCCCAATACCTTGGTATTTAAAGGTGAAATCCTTGTGGAATGAGACATAAATGATAATGAAGCAGAGGAGATAAACTGAGTGAGATTTAAGAGGAATGAACGTAGGTGTGGTGAAGCGAAACTGATGGAGCAGCAAAAAAATTCAAAGACCGTCGTATCTGATATTCTGTTTTAAGACTTTTGCTTTGTGATCATAAGACATTTTTCTCTATTTACTCAAACCCAGCCTAACTCCTACTGAGCATGCTTGTGAATACACACACACACACAATATAGACTTGAGCAGATGTTTTAGTTTTTAATACTTGGAATAATGGAAAGAGTCTGGATTTGTCATTTTAACAACATTCATGGAAAAGGATTCTACAAATGGAACCAATTCAATGGAAATAGTCCTTTAAAACCAGAGATGGACAATCATGTAAGCCCTTCGGGAAGCCTCAGCAATCTCAGAGAAGGCGCTGGACTCCCACAGGTAATGGACTGTGGGTTTAAGCTGCTGTTACCTGTATCTAATGGGGCAGAGGGACATTAGCTAGCACTAGTTAGGATCCTAGATGACAGGCCTGGGGCTAAGCACCTTAGGCACCATATTGGTCTCCTACTGCTACTGTAATAAATTACCACAAATTTTAGTGAATTAATGTAACACAGATTTATTCCCTTATGATTTTGGAGGTCAGAAGTCTTAAAATCAAAGTGTTGGTGGGGCTGTATTCCTCTTGGAAGCTCTAAGGAAGAACTTATTTCTTTGCCTTTTCTTGCTTCTAGAAAAGGAGCTGTTTTCATTCTTCAGCTCAAGGGCCCGTCCTCCATCTCTGAAGCATATCCAACCCAGGCTTCTGTCCTCATATCTCCTTCCTCTCCCTTTTATAAGGGGGCCCACCTGGATAATCCAGGATAATCTCTTCTCAGAATCCTCAAAAAATCCCTTTTGCCATGTGAGGTACCAGATTTATACAACCAGAAAATTAGGACATGAACATCTTTGGGGCATGCTTATGAGGACCACCACGTGTGCAATATTTAATTTATTATTTGTAATAGTCTTGTTATGTTGATGACATTTCATCCCAATAAGAAAGAGATAAGAAAACTGACACCTCATGGGGTTACAACATTTTTCCAAGTTACTCTAAATGGTAATGCCGGGTATGCTAGACTCAAGAGCGAAGGTCTCTCCTTAACATATTCAGGCCAGATGAGTCTAAGTGGAGAACATTTGGTCCAACAAAATTTCTTTCAGAAGTAGAAAAACAAATTAAACAATTAAAAATCAACCTTATTGTATTTTTGGCATTCATTTATCAGTAATTCAGAACATCCTATATCTAATCAATCATGAGAATAAAAAAATGACAGAGGACTCAGCAGGAATCAGGCAAGACTGTAAGCACTAACTCCAAAGGGTAGACGTGTCCATTTGCACGTTCCTGCTGTCAGAAATTTTTTTTTGCAGAGTGGGGGTTTGTTTTAACACTCTAAGTTTGCAGAAGATAGAATAAAGAGCCTTATCTATTTGTTTTATGAAATAGGTAAAATGTGCTTATTTCTTATTTGGCATTTTCTCTTTGCCATTTTTTTAGAAATCCAGATAATCTTACATCAGAGAAATCTTTGTATTATCAAGAAAGCATAGCTATCACTCAGGACTAAAATGCAAAGATTTTAATCCTACACGTATTCATTCAGGAGTAACTTTGACAAAAATGTCTTACTCTCCTAGGTTTGTGATGGTCTGTGAATAGGGAGGCAGGTGCTATGTAAGGATAGAGAGGAGAATCCTTCTATGCACGTCCACATCTGATGCCTGGGACATGGGAGGGACCCGAATCACTGCAGCTCATATTATTTTCACACTATGTGCTTCTAAAGAGATAGACAAATACATATAAAAGTTCTAATACAAATACATTATAAGATTAATATATGCCCTGCTAAAACATGTGGAACACACAGAAAACTACCCAGGACTTTTTTTCTATTGAGACAGACTCACTCTGTGTGCTGAGTAGAGTGCCACAGCATCATCACAGCTCACAGCAACCTTCAACTCTTGGCCTTGAGCAATTCTCTTGCCTCAGCCTCCTGAGTCGCTGGGACTACTGGTGCCCACCACAATGTTTGGCTGGTTTTTCTATTTTTAGTAAAGATGGGATCTTGCTCTTGCATAGGCTGATCTTGAGTTCATGAGCTTAAGGGATCTACCAGCCTTGGCCTCCCAGACTAGCACTGCTATGCCACGGTCCTGCCCAGCGGCAGGGTCCTTGAAGACCTATTGAACTGGTGGTGATTGACTAAAGAAAAATAAAGTAAAAGTAGCAAGGCATAAAGAGGCAGGACATGCAGAATAGAGTTTTCAAAGGTGGTGGCTGGCTTGTGGGGCTTCTGTGAGTGGCTCTGAGTGTCTGTTCCATCCAGCTTTTATTGAAGGTTATTTTCTCATTTACCAAGAAGGTAAACTGAGGAAGGGAGTAAAAATGTCAGCAGTTTCTCTGAGTAAGCAAGTTAGTTCTTATTCTATTTATAAAAACTAACTCAAAGGGTTTCAGCAGCCCTGAGAAACCTGCAACCTTGGGCAGCCTCCTGTCTGTGGTCACACACACAGATCCCTTGGGGGAGGTTAGACCCCTCTTAGTTTCCCTGTGGAGCAGATGCAATGGCATCAGACTCCTCTGAAGAATCAGTGGAAAAGAGGAATTTTCCCCTTATCTCTACCTGGAGGTATTTTCCTCAGTGGTTAGGTACAAGCCCTCCTGCCCATATTTCAAGACTCAAGCTGTTCCCTTGATCTCTGCCCTGGGCATTATACAAATTTCCATAACAGGTATTTGCTTTGACTGCTGACTGGGTAGGGGCAGCCTGGTTAATGTTCCTTGCTAGGCCATGCATGTACTTCTGTTACAGCCACTGTTCTTCAGAGTGTTGACAGTCCCAGCAGGGGTGTTTGCAAGCTGTATCCCTCACAGGCCAGGCTTCTACTAAAAGCAGAAACTGCTCAGACAAGTAATTTAACTGCTAGTTTAAAATTAAGGTAGCCAAACTGTTTTTATTCTGCCTTGCTCAGCTTATTTCTCTATTTTTCCCCTTTTCTGGGGGTGTTTTCCCTTACCAAGTTGCATTGCTAGGATTACCCAGCCTTTACTCATAATCTTATTACCACAATTTTATTATTCATTTATTTGCTTCTAAGTACATTGTTTAATAAAGTTGAAATTATACTGTATATAACAATTTCATTTGGTGCTATGGATAATCTGTAGGTAAGAATTTTCCTAGTCTTCTGCAGTCTATAAATATGATCCATACTATGCCCCACAATTTACTAGAACATTCATCTGTTGGGTGACAGGGACATCATTAGGTACTCTTTGGTGATGCTTTAAAAAATCCACACCGAATAAATAAAATTCTCATTGCTACTCATTTTTAAATTTTTTCGTTCTAGATTTCTGCTTTCTTTTGTCCCTCTGTTTTGAAGACTTAGTGCTGAATCCTAATGATGCTCTTCTCAGTACTATCCAGGCAGTCATTTTCAGATAATTAGCTATATACCAAATGTTACACAAATGGGCTCATTATTATTCATTTCTGTTGGGCGAGGATGATTCATGAACCACTTTGTAAATACAAAAAGCAGTCCATGAATCAGAGTGGGGGATAAGGGTGGGGGGAAAAAAAGGAATAACAGGGCAATACTAATTCACAGATTTAACAGATCTTTGTCAAAAATCCAGTTATTAGTCTTAGTCATGTTTTACCATGGATGTCTCACTGAGTTTAAGACAGATTATTTTTTGAAAATTGTACCACTTCATTTCTAAATCTGTGGAATATAAGAATATGCTTTAGGGTTTTACCATGTTTCATATTTCCTAGTGACCCATTAGCTAAAACCTGTGGTAGGGAGCAGAAAAAAATAAGGCTACCTCTTCTGAAGTCAAGCATCTTTATTCTCATCATCCAAGTAACAGGGATTTCAGTAGTGAGTAATTAAGACAATAGCAAGCACTTCTTGGCATTTTGGCTAAAGGCCAAATGTAGTACTGTTATCAGCTTAAAGCAATAGAAACTCTTAAACATTGGGAAGGGATCTTGATATTGAAGTAGATATAAAGGCCAAAAAAAGCAAGTGTAAACCTAGAGTTGAATGCCGTGACTGGCTAATCATTAAGTACAGGAGTTTTAAACAAGGATTCTACAGAAGTAAGATGCAAACAGTGATATGGGCCTTCTTTCACAGTGGTTGATTTTTTGGCTTATTTGTAAGACAGTTCTATTGCTTTGCTGCAAGATTATCTTTCTCAGAACAAAGAGCTGACACATTTACTGAAAGGTAATCAGAGCCATTTTGAAATGGTATTCCTGAAGGAGTAAAATAAGATTCAAGAGTGATAGGTCATTAAAATATTGTGTTGCTGAGGATAATGGCTTTATGCTGAGGGAAAAAAAAAAACCCCACAAAACCCAAAACAAATAACAAGAAGTATAAATTGTGCAAAACTTTCTCCTCCCTATGGAGACAAGAACAGGCCTTGGGATATTATTCTTTTTCTTTTTACATAAGCAATAAATTAAAAAAATTCTGAAATTAATGGGAAATGCTACTGCTTACAAAACAACTATTAATAATGTGGTATACTTTTTTCATTTCTCTCCCATGTCTGTGGGCTGTTTTGCATGTTTGTAATAATATTTAGTTCTTCTTCTTTCCCTTTGAATCATAAAATCAGAAACATTTTCCTCCTTGATATCAGGGTTACAATTTTTCCAATAGAAAACACTATACTCTGTATCAGATATTTATGTGGTTTTGTATTTTATCAGTTTAAATTAAGTACAAATAAGGGTAAAACATTTTCACGAATATATGACTTTTTCTCATTTTAGATTATTTCACTAGGATAGACTCTAATATGTATGATTATTGTATACAAAGATATGAAAGATTTTATGATTTCTTATGATATATATGACAAAAATGCTTTCTTAAAGAATTGTGCACAATTATAAGGCAGGAAAATATCAATTTCCCTTCACCGCTGCTCATATGGATACTATATTGTTTTTGTTCATTAAATAGATAACAAAAAAAATAAAATGATACTTTTGCCATTTTAGGTTTTTGATTGCTGTCACAGTGAGGTATTTTTATTACATTTGTTTATAAGCTGCATTTGAAATTATTCTTTCTGAAGAAACCAAAATCATTGGTGATGTATAGGTTTAAAAGTAGACCACTAGTAATAGTGGACTACTAGTTAAAAGTAGACACTAGTAATAGTGTTTTATTGAAATTCAGGCAGGAAAGATGAGTGTCCCATTATCGATCTAAAAATTGACCTGCCATTGGATCTTGTAATTCCTCTACTAGAAGTGTATCCAAAGGACAAAAAAAATCACTCTGCAAAAAAGATATTTGCACCAGATTATTCATTGCAGTTCAATTCATAATAGCTAAGTCATGGAAGAAGCCCAAGTGCCCATTGACCCATGAATAGATTAATAAATTGTGGTATATGCATACCATGGAAAACTATGCAGCTTTAAAAATGGAGACTTTACCTCTTTAATGTTTACATGGAAGGACCTATAACATATTCTCTTGAGTAAAGTATCTCAAGAATGGAGGAAAAAATATCCAATGTACTTAGTACTTCTATGAAACCAACTTATATTTACTCACAATTTCTTATGAAAAATAGAACACAACTAAAGCCCAGGATGAAGGAGAGAAATGGAGTGGAAAGGTTGGGGAGTGGGGAAGTTTGATAGAGGGAGGGTAAAAGGTGGGACCACACCTATGGAGCATATGACAAGGTTACAAGTCAAATCTGTCAAGTGTAGAACATAGATGTTTTGACACAATAATCAAGTAAATGAGGGAAAAGCTACATTGATTGGTTTGATGTAACCATGTCAGACTGCATGAAAAAATCAACACATTGTACCCCACATATGCATGAATGTGTTCATGATCTATGTGTATACGACTTAATAAAAAAGAAAAAGAGTGTCCCATTATCAATTAACTTTGCTGTTGTCCTGTTCAGTTAATGAGATCAAAATAGTTATTTTGATTTTATATCTGTTGACAAGTACTTTCATGGTTTTACTTGTCATGCTGCTTTCTCCACACACTGATGGAGTAAGAAGGCCCTCACCAGATGCTGGCCCCTCACTCTTGGACTTCCAAACTCCCATAACCATGAGCCAATACATTTACACTCATTAGGAAAAGGAAGAACATTTCAACCCCAAACCCAACAGAAGAAAAGAAATAACCAAAATTAG
>CAUYQV010076816.1:0-13516 GCA_963574575.1 Galagoides demidoff
AAGGCAAGAGAGATTGCTCCTGGCTGGCAAAACTGCACAGGGAGTGCCTTAATTTTGTTCTTGCTGGCTCGGCGCTTGTGGCTCAATCGGCTAAGGCGCCAGCCATGTACACCTAAGGTGGTGGGTTCGAATCCCCAGCCCGGGCCGCTAAACAAAAAAATGATGGCTGCAACCAAAGAATGGCTGGGCGTTGTGGCAGGTGCCTGTGGTCGCAGCTACTTGGGAGGTGGAGGCAGGAGACTCGCTTGAGCCCAGGAGTTGGAGGTTGCTATGAGCTGTGATGCCATGGCACTCTACCGAGGGGGATAGCTTGAGGCTCCATCTCAAAAAAAAAAAAAAAAAAAAAATCCATGTCCCTAAAGGCTTCCATTGCCAACCTGCCATGTATGACTCTACCTTAGACCTGTGTCAGTATCCAGCTTCTGCTTCTAACTCTTACCTACTGAATCTTCAGTGAGCAATCTACTTAAATTCTCACCCATGGCATCTGCTCACACCATTGGCCTCACATTCTCCTGTAGGAATCAGGCTGCAGGTCTTTTACTAGAGTGGCCTCATCCCTGACCCACAAAGTCACAGGGATATTGCCATGCCTTGGGAGGGGGCCTTAGGAATCATTCTTTGGTGACAGATGCTTGCTCTACCCCTTTGCCAGACCCCTGCCCCCAAGGGCTTCTACTCACGCTGCTGGTCCTACCTCAGCAGTTTCTGTCTACCAGGCTTGTCTATATCTGGTAAAGACACTGCTGGGGTCTTGCTCCAAGCTCACCCTTGCTGCAGTACTCAGAGCAGGCAGAGGCAAGTTGCCAGTAGTGGCTGGCAGGAATTGGGCCCCCAGGCAGGCCATCCCAGATTCCTTCATTATCATATTCTGAGGAAAGCCTCTGCAAGGGAGTTCCCAGGGAAGTGACTCAGGCCTTGGTACCGCCCTCTGACGCATAGCTGTAGGAGAACTGGGGGCATAGATTCCTGAGCTGGCAGGTCCTTATCCTGCTGACTCATTCATTGGCTGGAGCAGGAAGGCTGCAGGTTCCAGGTTCTAGACACCTACATTTAGTCACAAGTTCTCATGCTGGGAACCAGGTGCTGGAAGGTTTAAGAAATAGATAAAAGAAAGATCACAAGGCCAGGCTCTGTGGCTCATGTCTATAATCCTAGTACTCTGGGAGGCGGAGGTGGGAGAATCATTTGAGGTCAGGAGTTCAAGACCAGACTTGACCCTGTCTCTACTAAAAATAGAAAAAATTTACTTCAGTCTAGTAGTAGTCCCAGGTACTCAGGAGGCTAAGGCAAGAAGATCCCTGGAGCCCAGAAGTTTGAAGTGGCTGTGAGCTATGATGCCTGGGTGACACACTGAGGGTCTGTTAAGAAAGAAAGAAAAAAAGAGAGAGAGTGAAAGAAGAAAGAAAGAATCATAGCTTTGCAATTGAAACCACCTGTCAAATCCCTTCTGTTCACTGAGCCTGTTTCTTTATCTGTTAGGTGCACATAATAATATGTGCTTCAGAGAACTGCTGTGAGAATTAGATGATATAATGCTTCTATAGTGCCCAGATGCTCTTCCTTCTTCTTCTAAGAGATGGGGTCTTGCTAATATTGCCCAGATTGGACTCAACATCCTGGGCTCAAGAAATCCTCCCTCCTTAACCTCCCAAGTATCTGGGATTATAGACACACGCAGCTGTGCCTGACCAGTTTATTACTAAAGCCCTAGAACAGTGGAGGCGGGGCTGGGAACATGTTCAATAAATGGAAATGTGACCTTCATCCACCGGAGGACACATAGAGTTGCGGAGTTCAATTCTTTGGAGATGGTGGCAACCTACACATCACACAGACACATCCTTGAGACACCTTTCTCCCTCAATTCTCCTGTCTTGCTCTGCTTCTCTCTCAGCTTGGGAGGAGGCCAGTGTCAGGGAAGCTCTGAGGGCATTTGGAAGATAAACTGTGAGCTCTTGGTGGAAGCTGGAAGGGGCCTTCTCCCATCACAAGATGGAAAGTTTGAGGGTGCTAAGCTAAAGTCAGCAGAGCTTCTTGCACAGGTAGGGCCTGAACTTATGAGCAGCCTTTCTTGGGATGAGGTCTTTTGTAGAGAATGGGCTCAGTTTTTGACTAGGCTACGTTCTTTCTACTGAAAATACCAGAAACCTCCCTCAAATTCTTAAGCAAAATGAAATGCATTGACTCCGAGACCAGATGGGGAAGAATTCTAATCAATGTTCCAGGAAGGAAGAGCTGTTGCAGGCCAGACAGGAACCAGGGACACAGCATGCAGGTACATGGGCTCTCTTTATGTTGAGAGGTCAGGAAAAGTCAGTCATGATGGATGCAGCAGCCCAGGCAGAGGTAAGAGCCAGTGCAAAGGTCCTGAGGTGTGAATAAGCTTGTTCAAGGACCAGAGAAAAGCCTGAGTGGGAGAGCAGTGAGCCAGGAAGAGAATGACAGGTGATAACCACAAAGGAGGCATACATCCACGGTTCCTGGCTCATCATTCCCACAGTCCTTATTATAGTCTTTAGCTTTATTGTTGGGCCCCTTTAGGCCTCAGATGTAGGCCTCAGAAAACAGAATCTTGGCTCTGCGCCTGTGGCTCGAGCAGCTAAGGCACCAGCCACATACACCTGAGCTGGCGGGTTCGAATCCACCTCAGGCCCACCAAACAACAATGACGGCTGCAACCAAAAAATAGCCAGGCGTTGTGGGCAGGCACCTATAGTCCAGCTACTTGGAAGGTGGAGGCAGGAGAATCGCTTGAGCCCAGGAGTTGGAGGTTGCTGTGAGCTGTGATGCCATGGCACTCTACCCAGGGTGAAAGCTTGAGGCTCTGTCTCAAAAAAAAAAAGAGAAAGAAAAGAAAATGGAATCTCTCTTTGACCTTCTGCCCTCTTATTTATCTATTTATTTACTTATTTTTGAGACAGAGTCTCAAGCTGTCCCCCTGGGTAGAGTGCCGGGATGTTACAGCTCACAGCAACCTCAAACTCCTGGGCTTAATCAATTCTCTTGCCTCAGCCTCCCAAGTAGCTAGGACTACAGGCACCAGCCACAACTCTCGGCTATTTTTTTTGGTTGCAGCTGTCATTGTTGTTTTAGCTGGCCTGGGTTGTGTTTGAACCTGCCAGCTTTGGTGTGCATGGCCAGCACCCTAGCTACTGAGCTATAGGCACTGCCCAGACCTTCTGTCCTCTTTTCATCTGCCTTTTGCTCCCCAAGACAGGATTCTAATCTTCCCCAGATTTTCTGTCTTGGAGTTGGCGATAAAGAAATTCTCTGACTTTGTTTGATAGTAGGTCATAAGACCCTCATTTCAGAAGGGGTCCTGGCTCATAGCCTGGAGAAAGGAATGATACACAGACAGCCCAAGAACAATCAGCAGATAGGCCTTGCTGGGTTTCCCAACTCAGTCTATTCATATCACAGCTACATGAGGAAAAAGTTCTAGTGTTCTATAGCACTGTTGTGTGAAAATGATTAATAACAATATAGGCTCAGCACCTGTAGCTCAAAAGTGGCTAGGGCATCAGCCATATACACAGGGGCTGGCAGGTTCAAACTTGGCCCAGGCCTGCCAAACAACAATCACAACTTCAATAGCTGGGTGTTGTGGCAGGCTCCTGTAGTCTCAGCTACCTGGGAGGCTGAGGGAAGAAAATCACTTAAGCCCAAGAGTTTGAGGTTGCTGTGAGCTGTGAAGCCACCACACTCTAACGAGAGCCACATAGTGAGACTCTGTCTCAAAAATAAATAAACAAATAAAATAAAATAATACAGTGCATATTTTTAAAAAGTTAGAAGAGAAGATTTTTTGTTTTTTGAGATAGTCTCACTATGTCACCCTCAGTAGAGTGCTGTGGCATCATAGCTCACAGCAACCTCAAACTCTTTTGGGGCTTAAACTATTCTCTTGCCTCGGCCTCCCAAGTAGCTGGGACTACAGGAGCCTCTACAATCGCTGGCTATCTTTTGGTTGTAGTTGTCATTGTTGTTTGGCAGGCACTGGCTGGATTCGAACCCACCAGCTTTGGTGTATGTGGCTAGTGCCCTAGCCACTAAGCAACAGGCACAGAGCCTAGAAGAGAAGATTTTGAATGTTCCCAACATGAAATGATAAATGTTTGACATGATGGATGTGCTAATTGCCTTGATTTGATCATTATATATTGTATGCATGTATCAAAATATCATTCTGTATCCCATAAATATACACAATTATTATGTGGTATCTAAAAATAAAAGGAGGGGCCGGGCACAATGGTTCACACCTGCAATCCTAGCACTCTGGGAGGCTGAGGCAGGTGGATTGCCTGAGTTCACGGGTTTGAGACCAGCCTGAGCCAGAGCGAGCTCTCATCCCTAAAAAAAATAGCCAGTCTTTGTGGTGGGCACCTGTAGTCCCAGCTACTCAGGAGGCTAAGGCAAGAGGATCACTTGAACCCACGAGTTTGAGGTTGCTGTGAGCTATGACTCTATGGCTCTCTACCAAGGACAAGATAGTGAGACTCTGTCACCAAAAAAAAAAAAAAGGAAAAGAGTAAACACGCCACTGGCTCAGCACCTGGAGCTCAAGTGGCTAAAGTGCTAGCCACATACACCAGAGCTGGTGGGTTCAAATCCAGCCCAGGCCTACCAAACAACAATGACGGCTGCAACCAAAAAATAGCTGGGCATTGTGGCGGGTGCCTGTAGTCCCAGGTACTTGGGAGGCTGAAGCAAGAGAATCACTTAAGCCCAAGAGTGGAGGTTGCTGTGAACTGTGACACCACGGCATTCTACCCAGGGCAACAGTTCGAGGCTCTATCTCAAAAAAAAAAAAAAGTTAAGTAATTAAGTTCTGTTCTGGTCATGTTACATCTGAGATACCTAGTACATGTTGCATAGGTTCCCAGGAGTGCGGCAACAAATGGCCACAAACTGGATGGCTTAGAACAACAGAAATGTATTTTCTTACAGTTCTGGAGGCCAGAAATATGAATTCAAGGTGTCATCAGGGTTGGTTGTTACTTCTGGACACTCTGAGGGAGATTTTTTTTTCTTGAGACAGCGTCTCACTATGTTATCCTGGGTAGAGTGCCATGGCATCACAGCTCACAGCAGCATCCATCTCTTGGGCTTAAGTGATTCTCTTGCCTAAGCCTCCCAAGTAACTGGGACTACAGGAGCCCACCAGAACGCCCAGCTATTTTGTTGTTGTTGTTGTTGTTGTTGTTTGGCAGCCCTGGGCTGGGTTCGAACCCACCAGCTCTGGTGTATGTGGCTGGCACCCTAGCTGCTGAGCTATAGGCGCTGAGTCTCTGAGGAAGAATTTGTTCTATGTCTCTATCATAGTTTCTGGTAATTGCCAGCAATCCTTGGCTTATAAACTCAATATTCCTATCTGTGTCTCCATCTTTACATGTTTTCTTGCTGTGTGTCTCTGCCTCTGTGCCTTCTCCCCTTCTTATAAGGACACCAGTCATATTGGACTTGGGTCTACCCTAATCCAGTATGACCCCATCTTAACTTGATTTTACCTGCAAAGTCACTATTTTCAAATAAGGTCATATTTATAGGTGCTAGGGGTTAGGACTTCATATTTTTTAAGAGGACACAATTCAACTGGTAACAGATTATTAAAGGGTATGTCAAGTCACTGGATATATATATATACAAGGCTGAAATTCGGGGCTAAGGTCTAGTTTGGAGGTACTAATTTTTCTGTCATGGAAAAACAGTCACGAGACTAGATATAGATAGAGAAGAGAAGGGGAATGAGGTTGAGTTCTGGGTCTTTCCAATATTTAGTGGTTCAGCAAAGGAGGAGGAGGGAGCATAGGCAACTGAGAAGCAGTGACCAGTGATGTAGACAAACAAGAGAGTGGGCTGGGTGAGGTGGCTCACGCCTGTAATACTAGCACTCTGGAATGCTGAAACAGGTGGGTCACTTGTGATCAGGAGTTCAAGACCAGCCTGAGCAAGAGAGATCTCATCTCTACTAAAAATGAAAAACTGAGGCAAGAGGATCGCTTGAGCCCAAGAGTTTGAAGTTGCTGTGAGCTATGATGCCACAGTACTCTACCAAGGGCAACAAAGTGAGACTCTATCTAAAAAAAAAGAAAAGAAAAGAAAACCAGGAGAGTACAGTGTCCTGGAAGCCAAGAGGGATCATATTTGCATGCTATTGAGCACGTTCTAGTATAGCAGATGGTCATTGACAGGAATGGAGACACTCCAATGTATAAGGAGGAAAGGCAAATTATTTGAATACATATGCAAGTAGGTAAGTAGAATTGGTGTTAGGAAATGAGGGAGAATTGGTGGTAGGAAAATAAGATGCTAAAATAAAATGAGAGAAAATAGAGGCAACTAGCGTATTTTCCCTATGAGGCATGAAGCAAGGCCATCAGCTAAATGAGGGGTAAAGAGAGTGAAAGATGTTTGAAGAGATGGGGAAGGTATGAAACAGAAGTTTTGAAGAGTGGGAAAGTAAATATACTAGAGAAATGTTGGAGGATTACAATGCAGTGTTGAGTGTCTTTTTGAGATTCTCCATTCCTACTTGGGACTCTTTCTAGACATCTTTCTTCTGGGGCTACATCTCCTCTCAAGAAAAAGCTATGATTGGCCCTGTTTAGTTCATATGCTTATCTCTGGTCCAGGCACCATGTCCAGAGGATTAGACACTGTGACTGAGTAGGCATGGGTCACTCACCTAGTCCTATAACCAGTAGGGAACCAGATGGAAAGGGTAGACCCCCCCCCCAAGAAAACAAACAAACAAACAAACCCAAAAAACCACAGCACTATTAGGAAAAAGTAATTAATATTCATTCTCCCCTACTACTCTCCCAGGGTTGTCCTGAGGCCCAGTGAACAGTGTCTGTAAAACTGCATTGTAGATTTCATAGCATTACGCAAGATGAGAGATCATGTGGTAGTGCTTTATAAATGCTGGATTCATTTCTTTACTTATTCTCTCAGTAAACAATTGCTAAGCCTCTATTTTTTTTTTTTTTTTTTTTTAGACAGGGTCTCAGTTTGTTGCCCTCAGTAGAGTGCTGTGACATCATAGCTCACAGCAACCTCAAACTCTTGGGCTCAAGCAATTCTCTTGCCTCAGCCTCCTGAGTAGCTGGGATTATAGTTGCCTGCCACAACGCCTGGTTATTTTTAGAGACAGGGTCTTGTTCTTGCTCAAGCTTGTCTCCAACCTGTGAGCTTATGTAATCCACCTGCCTTGGCCTCCCAGAGGCCACGAATCTGTGCTAGATTCATGAAGGATAAGAGACAAATCATGAATCAGATGCAACACTCCCCATCAAGAGGCTTGCTCTTCAGCAAAATTGTATTAGTCAGCTTTTGCTAGGCTGTGCTGTGATAACAAACAACCCCCAAATATTCATGGTTTATATAAACAAAGGTTTATTTCTTATTATAGGCTTAAGCCACTGCTGAGCCTCTAAATGAGGCCAGCTGGATTCAGTGGTCATGCCTGTGATCCTAGCTCTCTAGGAGGCTAAGGCAAGAGAATTGCTTGAACACAGGAGTTCAAGACAAGCCTGAGTAAAAGGAAGACCTCATCTCCACTAAAAATAGAAAAATTAGCCAGGCGCCTATAATCCCAGCTACAATCCCAGCTACGTATTTGGGAGGCTAAGGCAGAAGGATTGCTTGAACCCAGGAGTTTAAAGTTGCTATGAGCTATGATGATGCCTTGGCACTCTAGCCGGAGTGACAGAGTGAGCCTCTATCTCAAAACAATAAAATAAAATAAGTGAGTCTCTGTGCTAGATTCGTGAAGGATAAGAGACAAATCATGAATCAGATGCAACACTCCCCATCAAGAGGCTTGCTCTTTAGCAAAGATGTATTAGTCAGCTTTTGCTAGGCTATGCTGTGATAACAAACAACCCCAAAATATTCATGGTTTATATAAACAAAGGTTTACTTCTTGCTCTTGCTTTCAAGGTAACTCTGGCTCTGCTCGTAGTGTCATCTTCATTCTTATATGTGGGTCATTACTAAAGTTTTGAGATACACAAAAATTAAGAAATGTAAAATCTGTGTAGATGGAAATAAGTGAAGCTGTCCCAGTGACACTGATAAGCCAAGCAAGTTGAAACTTGCACAAATGAAGCAGAAAGGATGCTGTTGGCTGTGTTCCTTGGAAGTGAAATAATGGACCATAACACAGTCTATCTCAAAACTTTCATAGTGACCTACATATATGCCAGTCCTATGTCATAAAGTAAAGAAAGCACTGTGATGGCTATTAAAGCTTTCATCTGATCACTTTCATCCTTATTTGAGTGAGCAAAACAAGTTACACTAACTGATAACCAAGGAGATGCTCAAGTATCTTCCTCCCATAGGAAGGTATTGATAATCACATGGCAATGCATGGCAATCAATAATACTTTTATAGAGAGAAGTGAACGATTAGAAAAAATAATACATTTATAATCTTTACAAAGGGATAGAAATACGTGAATGTCCATGATACTTTGGAAAGTAATCAAAGTCCTATGATTCAGGGCATTAGGAGTTGAAGAGGAGAGCAGTATTTTCCAGTTGGGGAGATCAGAGAAGGCCTCCTGGAGGAAGTGGCATTTGGGTTGAGACTTAAACAATATCAGAGGATCTGTATGGTTATAGTAGAAGGCAGCGTAGCTTTCTAGCAGAGAAACAGCATGAGAAAGGCATAAAAGAGGAAAGTTAGAATGCTTAGACAGCAATGGTAGATGTTTTACTTAGCCTAAAATAGAAGAATTGAAAGGAAATAATGGAAGGATGAGACTCCATAATGAGTCTGCCTGCTGGTTTCCAAGAGAACACAGAGGCTCCCTTGCCACCTCAATAATCCACCCGCCCAGCAAGGGGTCCTTTGACTGGGGAAGCACCTGCCTTGTTGGTAAATGAGCTCAGACTAGGCAGACTTTTAAATGGACCCTTCTATCCTTCCTGGCTTCATCAAGCCCAAATCCTAGCCTAAGGTCGGCTTATCTCTCTCAATGCCCCTCTCTCATGTCTTACTGGGAATTGTGCTTCTAATGTTCTTACAAAGATTTTTTTTTTTTTTTTGAGACAGAGCCTCAAGCTGTCCCCCTGGGTAGAGTGCTGTGTCATCACAGCTCACAGTAACCTCCAACTCCTGGGCTCAAGCGAATCTCCTGCCTCCACCTCCCAAGTAGCTGGGACCACAGGCGCCCACCACAATGCCTGGCTATTTTTCAGTTGCAGCCGTCACTGTTGTTTGGCAGGCACAGGCTGGATTTGAACCCGCCACCTTAGGTGTATGTGGCTGGTGCCTTAGCCACTTGAGCCACAGGCGTTGAGCCAAAATTTTTTTTTTTGAGACCAAGTCTCAAGCTGTTGCCCTGGGTAGAGTGCCTTGCTGTTACAGCTCACAGCAACCTCTGACTCTTGTGCTTAAGTGATTCTCTTGCCTCAGCCTCCCAAGCAGCTGGGACTACAGGCGCCTTCCACAATGCCCAGCTATTTTTTTGCTGCAGTTGTCATTGTTGTTTTAGCTGGCCAAGGCCGGGGCTTGAACCCACCAGCCTCGGTATATGTGGCTGGTGCCCTAACCCACTGAGCTACAGGCACTGCCTCTTACAAAGATTTTTATGGGTTTTCTGTTTGTTTCCTCTGCCTGCTTCAACTCTCCTACTATCCAGAGGACACTCCCAAACTAAAAGATGTTAGAACCCAAAAGGAGTTCTTTCCAAAGGTGGGCAGACAAACCAGACAACTTGGTGCAGTGTCCATCCTTATAAAGGAAGCCTGTCTTTACAGGTTACTGTCTTCTGCAGCAACAAAATGAATTTTTGTTTTGTTTAGAATAAAATCCTATAGTTTACTTTGTTCACAATGTCATAAAAGAAAAACATAATGGCTCTCCACAATTACGTGCATTGCAGTATGAATTTCATTGTCTTTTTGGATTTAGCTTATTATTACAGTAATGATTTGGGTTAAATGTTTATGTAACAGAAACTTTCTGTTTCTTATTACATGATAAGAATGTGATGATCAGTAAAATTAATTTTATAACAATTTAGTTTGTTTTCTTTATAATTATCAAGTCTAGAATATAGTTTGGAAAAACTTTGTGAAAGTGAGTCCTGGCTTGTTGGAATTAATGAGCTGCCCACATGGTGGGCGTACAGTCTAATTGATACTGGCCCTGGGCAGGTTTGCACTTTTAATCATTAATGCCCTGAAGCCTGCTGGAGGCATGGAAAGAAACAGGCTGACTAGGATGTGTCAGGAGATAGGCCAGAGCCACAGAGAGGCCTCCTGCTACCCAGGAGGGGCCTGCCTGAAGGCACAAGGGGAGCTCAGGACCCTGCATCTGAGCACAAACCTTGGTGGTCCTGCCTCAGGGGAGGCAGGGAGATCTCTCCCTTGGTAGCCTCCAATGTAAAAAATTTCAGTAGGTGCCAGGACCCATCTCAGGCCTGAGGGGGGGGCTTGGATATCACTCATTGTATCATTTATTACTCTAAAATATGTATTATATTAAGCACTAGATCTGTGCCAGGCAATGGCTGCAATAGTAAGCAAGACAGACAAGCTTCTGGTTCTTTCAGGGTTTCTTTTAATCTGAGAAGCAGATAATAAACAACTGAAGGAATAAATCAGCTAGATAATGTAAGGAATAAGTGCTGTGAAGACAATAAAAGAGTAATGTGATAAGAGTATCTGGATGTGGGGTAGGTTTACACTAGATAAGATGGCTGGGAAAGGCTGTTCTATAAAGCTAACATTGAGGCCAAGACCTGAGACATGGGAAGGAATCAGCTTTCCCAAGTGCTGGGTGAAAGCATTTAAGTATATATTGGGGCCAGGCACAGTGGCTCATGCCTATAATCCTAGCACTCTGGGAGGTCAAGAAAGGAGGATCACTTGAGCTTAGGAGTTTGGGACCAGCCTAAGCAAAACCCTGTCTTCCTACTAAAAATAGAAAACTTAGCTAGGCATTGTGGTGTAGTCCCAACTACTTGGGAGGCTGAGGCAGGAGGATTATGAGGTTGTTGTGAGCTGGGTTGATGCCATGGCACTTTAGCCTTGGACAACATAGTGAGACTCTGTCTCAATAAAAAACACACACACACACAAAAGTACATATTGGGGGGTGGTGCCCATAGCTCAGTAGGTAGGGTGCCAGCCACATATACCCAGACTGGTGGGTTTGAATCTGGCTGGGGCCAGTTGCACAACAACAACTGCAACAAAAAATAGCTGGGCGTTGTGGTGGGCACCTGTAGTTCCAGCTACTTGGGAGGCTGAGACAAGAGAATCGCCGATGCCCAATAGTTTGAGGTTGCTGTGAGCTGTGACGCTACAGCACTCTACCAAGGGTAACATAGTAAGGGAACAGCAGGTGCAAAGGGAGAATGATTTGCAGATGAAAGTTGAAGAGTTGAATAAAGGTCAGATTATGCAAAGTCAATGGGCAATCAGGAAACGTTAGAAATCATCCTAGGTATTTCAAGTAGAAGAAATTTAATTCAAGGAATTGGTAATAAACATGTCGGAAGGGCTGGAGGAGAAAAGGAGGGTAATCCAAAGATTAGTAATTATGGGAAGTCACTATCAGCCCTAAGGTTAGAAGAGTAAAGTGATGACAATCATAGTGCACTGCTGAGCCACTGAGGCTGCTGTATAGGAACTGAACTCTTGCACTAGAACCCAAGAGCAAGCAAGGTGGCCATTGCTAGAGGTCCCATCAAAATACAGCAAAGAAAATTGCTCCATCTTTACTCCTGCCTTCCAGTCTGTGGCCAGTGGTCCCAATTGGCAGAAACTAACAGGAAGCCAGCCATCAAGGGAACGTAGGAAATGTGAATTGTTGGACCCCTGGTCTAGGAGAGAAAATGAAGAAGGGCAAATGTGTAGCTAGAAGACAATACTCTCCAGCACACCAGGGTAAGAGGTCTGGATACCATTCTACAGGTCCCCACATTGTGAGCTCTGCATGCATTCAATATGCAGAACAGACTGCCAGGGCAATCTGACTACCTCATTTCACATTCATAAAATGGGAATGACAAGGGTCTGTTATGTGGACACTATATGTAAAATACTCAGCACAGTGCCTGGTACTTGCATAAAGTTGTAATAAAAATATTATCTATCTATTAACTTATACTGAAAGTACAATAAAAATCATGTGGCAGACACCCAGGCTCTGTCACCAGGCTGAAGTGACATAGCTCACTGTACATGTGATCATAGCTCACTGTAGCCTCAAATTCCTGGGCTCAAGCAATCCTTCTGCCTCAGCCTCCTGAGGAGCTGGGACTACAAGCACATGCAGGGATAGGTCTCTGCTACATTGCCCAGGCTAGTCTGAAACTCCTAACCTCAAGCAATCCTCTTACCTTGGCCTCTCAAAGTGCTGGGATTATAGGTATGATCCACCACTCCTGGACCACCTACATGTTTTTAATGAGACAAAGAGATTTTAGCAGTTGGAAAGGTTGGGAACCAAGGGTTTTAGGAGAGCTTAGGGTACAAAATTAACAGGATCAGAGAATCTCCATTACCACTTTGTTTCCAACAGGGCTCACAAAAGAGACCTTTATTGTGTTTTGCTTCTGCAGGCTCTCTGCTTGGGCCCTAAGTGGGAAATTCAGAGCATATAGAAGGTAGGGGTGTTGAAGGAGTCTGGTGGAAGAGTGGGATGCCAGACAAAATAATTAGCAATGTTCTAATCATCAGTTGCTATGGAGCAAAATACTTGAAAGCTTAGAGCTTAAAACAATCATTTTTTGTGCTCAGGATTCTCTGGGTCAAAAATTTAGATAGGGCACAGTGGGAGGTGGATTGTCTCTGCTACAGCTGGTAAAATTAGAAGGATGTGGGTCTCTCAACAGCTGGGATCTGGAATCACATGTTAGACTAATATGTCTGGTGCCTGGACTGAGTGGACTGATACATTAGGACTGGAGGCCAGAGTACCTACATTCAGTCTCTCTATATGGTTCGGCTTCCCCACAACATGGCAGCTGCAGGGTAATTAGACTTCCTACGTAGTGACTCGGGATTTTTCAGCTACCAAGTTAGAAGCTCCATCACTTTTTTAAACCGAGCCTTAGAAGTTTCTTAGCCTCACTTCTGCTGCAATTCATTAATTACAAGGGGATCGCAAGCCCTACAGACTCAAGCAGAGGGTAAGATGGGGATACCTCCATCTTTTTTTTTTTTTTTGAGACAGAGCCTCAAGCTATCCCCCTGGGTAGAGTGCAGTGCCTTCACAGCTCACAGCAACTTCCAACTCCTGGGCTTAAGGGAGTCTCCTGTCTCAGCCTCCCAAGTAGCTGGGACCACAGGCACCTGCCACAACGCCCGGCTATTTTTTGGTTGCAGCCGTCATTGTCGTTTGGCGAGTCTGGGCTGGATTCGAACCCGCCACCTTAGGTGTATGTGGCTGGCACCTTAGCCACTTGAGCCACAGGCGCCGAGCCTTTAGTTCTTTCTTTTACAACACAATTACTGAATAAAAGATGCTCAGCCTCTTGGTGCCTCCTGC
>CAUYQV010076817.1:0-30663 GCA_963574575.1 Galagoides demidoff
TTCCTGCTGGACCCACTCTCCTCATCTTAGGGCAGACTCCCACAGTCGTTTAAGCCTGTGCTTGCCTTTTGTGATGCCTGTCTTCAGCCCATCTTCCACAAGACTTCGGGGGTGATCTTGCTATAAACAAATATAGCCTCTCACTTACCTGTTTAGAAAAAGGCAGTGGCAACTTAAAGTTTATTATATAAAATGTAAAATATCTAACATAATATACTAAGTACTTTATAATCAATCCCTGATTTTTTTTTTTTTTTGAGACAGAGTCTTCTTATGTCACCCTCTGTAGAGTGCTGTAGCATCACAACTCTCAGCATCCTCCAACACTTGGGCTTAAGCCAGTGGTTCTCAACCTGTGGGTCACACTTTTGTAACCACAAAAATACATCCTGCATGTCAGATATTTATGTTACAATTCATAACAGTAGCAAAATTACAGTTATGAAGTAGCAATGAAAATAATTTTATGGTTGGGGTCACCACAACATGAGGAACTATATTAAAGGGTTGCGGCATTAGGAAGGTTGAGAACCACTGGTTTAAGCGATTCTCTTGCCTCCAAGACTTGAGGACTACAGGTGCTTGCTACAATGCCTGGCTATGCTGGTTGAATTTTCAAATCTTATCTCCTGAATGCCAGACCACCTTCTCACCATACCATACATTCTATGTTTTAGCCAAACCACATCACTGGATGTTTCCTGAACATGTCACATTTCCTCACTGCCCTCAGTTTGGATACTTGCTATTCCTTGTGTAACAGGAGTTTCTCTATTGTCAGCTGGTGAGATGCTCATCATTCACATCTTGACTCTGATGTCAACTACTCTCTGACGCCTGCCATGTTAGTCTAAGAGATTTGATGGCAGCGTACATAGTATCCACTTTTGCACGTCCCTCCTGTTCTTGGCTGGGAGAGTTTGTCATTCATGCAACTATAAACTCCCTGATGAGGAGCAAGGGTTATTTTACTTTTTAAGCCACAAAATCTAGCACAGTGCCTTTAACATAAAAGGCACTCAGTAAGTATTTTTGTGAATGAAAAGTAAAATAGCCTAAATCAGCACATTATGGTTTTATTTTTTGAGACAGATCTCATTTTGTGTCATAGCTTACAGCAACCACAAACTCTTAGACTCACGTGATTCTCTTGCCTCAGCCTCCCAAGTAGCTGGGACGGTAGGCACCCGCCACAACACCCGGCTATTTTTAGGGAAAGGTCTCACTGTTGCTCAGCCTGGTCTCGAACCTGTGAGCTCAGGCAATCCACCCGCCTCAGCCTCCCAGAGTGTTAGGATTACAGGAGTGAGTTCACCATGGCTGGCCTATGTTTATGATTTTATAATACTGTAATAAGTGCAGAGTTTGAAGTAACTCATGCCTCCCTAAAGACAAACATGAAAATAACTGTTGTAGATGCTGGCTATATACTTCACTCAGAAGGCACATAATGGCTGTTAGTTCTACACTTAGTAATAATAAGATTAATTAGAGGGTACTAATAGTGATAATCTGAACCTTCCATTTTAAGTTTCCCATTATACTTTCTTCTAATAGTATTATGTATTGATAATAGATTATTGTCTGATCCAAGTATTCCATTAGTAATTAAAAATATTGATTTTTAAAATTCTATCATTAATTTTATATTTATTAGTTAAAAGACCACAAACAAAAGACCTTTGCTCATCAAATACAGTTATTTTGTTATTCTTTCTTTCTTTCTTTTTTTTTTTTTTTTGAGACAGAGCCTCAAGCTGTCACCCTGGGTAGAGTGCCGTAGTGTCACAGCTCACAGCAACCTCCAACTCTTGGGCTAAAGCAATTCTCTTGCCTCAGCCTCCCAAGTAGATGGGACCACAGGCACCCCCCACAACACCCAGCTATTTTTTGGTTGCAGTTTGTCATTGTTGTTTGGCAGGCCCAGGCTGGGTTCGAACCCGCCAGCTCAGGTGTATGTGGCTGGCGCCTTAGCTGCTTGAGCCACAGGCAGCGAGGCTATTTTGTTATTCTTAATATGGTTCATACAGCAAAATGCTTAAATATTTATTGACAAATTTCAGAGTAAAGAATTGATGCCCTAATTGCTTTCAATGATGCCCACTGTACATATTTTCTTTTGAATTTATTTCTGTTATTCAGTATCTTGCAGTGTCCTTACTATGTGGTTTGAGGTACTGCCATCCATTCTAGCCACAGAAACAGTCAGCCTTTGAGTTGTGTCACCCTTCTGTATCAAGGAATTGTGCAATGATTTTCAATGCAAGTCTGCAATTGATTTCTTATACAAACCAGCCAACCAACTGCAGCAAGGTGCAAATCAATTATCTTAACAGCCGGCTCCAAAATTCCTCCGAGAGAGAAATCAATCTTTGCTTTTGAAACTGCCTTGGTAAGTTGCTGGGATGGAAGAGGAGAGCAGGTGGTAGAAGATGAATGAGAAAAAATGTGGCAAGAATGTGGCACCCAGGTGAATAAAATCACTGTTTTTTTTTTTTTTTTTTTTTTTTTACAGTTTTTGGCCAGAGGTGGGTTTGAACCCATCACCTCTGGTATATGGGGCCGGTGCACTGCCACAGGCACTTTGAGCCACAGGCACTGCCCCACCTGAGGGGTTTTTAAAGAACAGGGATAGCTAATTTTTAATGTTTGTGGTAAAAACTACTGCCACCTCTCCCCACGTTTTAGTAAAGCCTTCCAACTAAAATACTCAAAACCTGATACAAGCGAGTAAATACTTAACGTATCTTGGGGGAAGGGGAAACCAAGGAAAGAGGCTGCAAGTGGAGAATGAAATGATAAACGCAACAGTCACTCAGTGAAAGGAGCTGAAAGCCATAGATAGCGCTGAGGGCTGGAACCTTCTCAGAACGCACAGGAAGTCTGGAGCAATGTGTTGGGAAGTCCTCAGGGACTAGAAAGGTGAGTTGAGCCGGTGTTATCTGGATCTTAGGCCACAGGGTAACATAATTAATACCAAGAAATTGTATTAAATATGTCTCAAAAGCTCATAATAGAATTTTTTAATTTTTTATTTTTTTTGTGACAGAGTATCACTCAGTTGCCCTGGGTATTGGTGTTTGTAATTGGGAAGGTCTGATGGTGGGAATCTGTAGTAGTTGGGAAGACAATGTGTGAACGTTCTCTCATGATTGCTTCAATTTTCCCAGTGACACAAACAAAGTCATCAGTTGAGAGTGAGGATGTGGATGGATGTGTTGGAATAAAGGAAGGAGGTAGTTATCTATGAGCAGGTCAAAAGCACGAGGGAGGGACTATAATTGTTAGGCTCCTTTAGAGGCCCATCTAAGTTCAAAGTGGGATCATTCAAGCTTGTTAAGTAGCCTAGGTTAAGGTTTGGATCAGGCAAAAATTGAATTTATCCAGGCTTGTGGTTTCGTCAAACAACTATAAGGAAGTGACAGCAAAGCAAGACAATTGAAGGCATGTGCTTGGGAGTTAAGGCAGTGATTAACCACAAAATTTAGTGACAGATTCATAGTTTGCAAATATTCTCCCATTCTGCAGGTTGTATGTCCACTCTGTTGATTATTGCTTCTGCTGTGCAGAAGTCTTTTAGTTTAATCAAGCCTTATTTGTCTATTTTTGTTTTTGTTGCCTGTGCTTTTGAGGTCATAGACCAAAGTTCAGAAGAGTTTTTCCTAGGTTTCCTGTATTCTTATAGTTTTGGGTATTACATTTAAAAATTTTTAGTTTATCTTGAGTTGACTTTTGTGTCTGGTGAGAGCTAGGGGTCAAGTTTCATTCTTCTGCATATGGGGGTCCAATTTTCTCCATATGCAGTGGAAATTAATGAATTGGGTGTTCTTTCCCCAAAGTTCTTATTGACTTTATCAAAGATCAGTTAGCTATAAAGGTGTAGCTTTATTTCTGGGTTTTCTATTCTGTTTTATTGAACTCTAAGCAAATGCCATGCTGTTTTGTTACTATAGTCTTGTGATATAATTTGAAGTCAGCTGTGATCTTTTTTCTTTTGGCTTAGAATTGCTTTGGCCACTTGGGCTCTTTTTTGGTTCCATATGAATTTTAAAATTGGGTTTTCTAATTCTATGAAAAACAATGTTGGTGTTTTAATAGGGATTGCATTGAATCTGTAGATTCCTTCATGCAGTATGGTCATTTTACTATTAATTTTTCCAATCCATGAGCATGGGATATTTTTCCATTTGTTTATGTCACCTACACTTTTAAAATCAGTGTTTTTTAGTTTTTCTTATAGAGATCTTTCATCATCTTGGCTAAACGTTTTCCTAAGTATTTTTTTTCCAGTTAGTGTAAATGAGATTGCCTTCTTGATTTCATTCTTTGCTATATTATTATTGGAGTATAGAAATGCTACTGATTTTTTTATGCTGATTTTGTATTCTAAAACTTTACTAAATTTATTTATGAAATCTAAGAGTTTTGTTGTAAAGTCTCTTGGTTTTTCTAGATATAAGGTCATGTTACCAGCAAACAGTGATAACTTGACTTCTTCTTTTCCAATCTGGATGCCTGTGAATTCTTTCTCTTACCTGACTGTCCTGGCTAGGACTTTGGTACTATGTTGAATAAGGGTGGGTGAAAATGGGGATCCTCGTCTGGTTCCAGTTCTTAGAGGAAATGCTTTCACCTTTTCCCTGTTCAGTATAATGTTGGGTATGGGTTTGTCATATATGGCCTTTATTATTTTGAGGTATATTCCTTCTATGCTTAGTTTGTTGAGGGTCTTTATCATGAAGCAGTGATAAATTTTGTCAAATGTTCTTTCTGTATCTTTTGAGATGCCCATATGGTTTTTGTCCTTATTTCTGTTTATGTGATGCATAAGGTTTATTAAGTTGCATATGTAGAACCATCTTTGTATCTATGACAGTGGTTCCTAGGTTCCTTCCTAATGCTGCAACCCTTTAATACAGTTCCTCATGTTGTGGTGACACTCACACACGAGGAGTGGTGTCTTGGTTCCTAAGACCATCAGAAAATATATGTAATTTTGACTACTTTGTTATTTTTTGTTTTTATTAAATCATAACTGCACATTGATGCATTTATGGGGTTCGGTGCACTGATTTGATATACAATGTGAAATGCTTACACTGAATTACAATTATACTCTTAATAGTTTTGAAATGTACTCTTGCATCATGCACATTAGGTAAGGTGCCCCCAAGATACGTCATATGAGTGGAATCATACAGCATTTATTGTTTTGTCACTAACTTATTTCACTTACATAATGTCCTTGGGGTTTGCCCGTGTTGCAGATGATAGCTTTTCCTATATGATAGTCCTTGAGGGAAAATAATTTTTAATCTAGACATCCATGCTCAGCTTAACTATAATTCAAACGTGAGTGCAAAATTAAATCATCTTCAGGCATAAGGCTTTATTCAAGAAGTCCACAGAATCCGAAGGATATATTGCACAAAGAGGAAAGTGTGAAATACAAAAATTTCTAGCAAACAAAATCCAGTAAAAACTTTTAGTTGCCTAAATAGCAATACATAATCAAACATCAGTAACCCAATTATTAGATAACTGCATCATGTGATGAGGTAAAGAAAGTTAGGTAATGTTAAGGTTTCCCCTTATCCAGCAAGAGGATACAGATTCTAACTCATCCTAGATGTGTTTAAAAAAATACAAGTTGAAATATGAGAGCTAAAAAATAAGAGTAATCCCTATACAATAAAAATAGGCTCTATAACTTCCAAATCAAATAAATAAAACAGAACATCAATAACTTGAAAAGACCAACAGAAGAAGGGAGAGCAAAGGAGATAACAAGAAAACACAATGAACAGAAGAAATAAACTAGACAGTAGAACTAAGGACAAAAATGGCATTAGCTGTGATTTTTGTTATAATATTTATTAGTGAGTAATAATTAATATTGTTTAATTGTATTTAATGGGGTATTTATTAGTGGGCTGAATTTCTCTATTATAAAATGGAGATATTCAAATTAGGTAAAAAGTGATATCTAGATATGAATTAGAGAAAACGTTAAAATGAAATGGCATAGGAAGGTAAAAATTAAAAAAATATATATGCAAAGCGATTGTAACAAAATAAAGTATACCTGGAAATATTGCATTAAAAAGTTGAATTTGACGCCCAAAATTTGGTGAATGAAAGTTACTTGTGTTAAAATGTGAACAATTCCCTGAGAAGATATGGTAGCTAGGAAACTGTATATACAATCATGATAGCTTTGGACATTAGAAAGAAAAAAATGGAATACAAAGAGAAAGCAACACCTGAAGTCACACTTAGAAATTTAATATACCTTTTTTTGGACTTTGAAAGATCAATTGGACACAAAAAGAGTAAATGAGAAATATTTCAGTAACCATCAGCAAGTTGGGTGTTATGTATCTCTAGCTGCATTTTTCTTTACCTCTTCAGTATGCATTTGTAACCTATACATGGAAAAAAACATCATGACAAATACTGTATCAGTAATTACAGCATTCCTCTCCCCACACATAATCGCTACATGTTCTAAAAAATAGAAATAGTTCAAACTATGAATTACAACCATAAGGCAATAAAATTAGAGATTAGCAACAGAAGAATAGAGAAAAACATCTCTAATAATTGATAATAATAATTGCTTTTCTAGCAGAGAGTAGAATTTAGTGGGGGAAGGGGAAGGCAAAATAGGAATTTCGTATTTTTTAACTGCATACTTCTCTATTGAGCCTTTGCAATAGTACCTCTGTAGTAGACAAAAATCTATGAAAGAAAAAGGAAACTCAAACGTTCTTTTTCTTCTATACTTATAATATGCCTGTGAATATCACAGATGTAGGCATTATTACAATTTGACACAGTCAGAAATGAATGTATACCTACAAAGCTCAAAAGATTAAATTTCTGAATCAAATTTCCTCTCTTTGGGAGCTTCTAGGGTGAGTTTTTCTTCCCTCTAGTTTTACAAAAATATACAGACAAGGACATAAACATTTGTTTATGAAAAAATCTGAACCATGCTATAAAAACAGAATGACATTTCCAAAGATTTTCTTACTTAAAATGTAATTTACTCTAATATTGTGAGCTGAACTTCATTTTTTTTCCCAGACATTTTGTTTGCTAAGGAGAAATTTTAGCTACTGATTGAGGCAGTAGAGTTCACCATGTGCCTTATTTTCTGAGAGATAAATACAAAGAGAATCATCATTGTGATTCTTATTATGAAGGATAAGACCTTTTATTCCTTGGAAGGAATGAGACATTTCTGTGTTCAGGAAAGTTTATGAACCCTTATTTTGACGAAAAGAAATCTTTTAAAAGTAAATGTCTTAACAGAACATATACAATGTTTTTCTTTAAATAAAAGAATACACAAAATAATGAAAACCATCTTATTCAAAATAAAATCACACAGCCTATTAGGAAATGGGTTCAGAGGTGAAATTCCTCAACCTATTGCAAAAACCAGACAGTAACTTTTCAACATTTTTCTCTCCTGCCCCTCTTCAGTTGCACTGCACCTCCTGCAGGATTCAGTTTCCTGACTCCTGTCTTGATTTCTCACCAGCAGCCTTCCCATCCAATCTACTATTCAGAGCAACTCATCTCTTGTCAATCTACTACCCCTAGGTATTCAAACCCAAACCTAATAACAGGGCTTTGTAAAACAAAGAGTGCTCCATGTCATAGGACCCGTGCTCAATGGAAAGACTTAGAATCATAATTATTTAGGTTTCAGTGTTGACAGCTTGATTTTCTGGGAGCCCCAAAAGGTAATATGCTTTTCTCAAGGACAAGTTGGCATGAGGAAGATCCTATATTTTACATTTCCAAATACCCCTGTTATGTGTTTTCCCTGCGATGATATGTTCTTCAAACATCACTTCTTTCCCCAAGGCAATCAAGATCCTGTATTTTACATTTCCAAATACCCCTGTTATGTGTTCTTCAAGGATTACTTCTTTCCCCAAGGCAATCAAGAAACTCCAGAGAGCAGCAACATCAATTCTAGAAGGAAAATATTTGCTTCATGTATGAGTTCAGCTCTCAGAACTTAAAATTAAACAAATTAGTTTACTAAATTAAGTAAAAGTCATTTTCACACAACCAAGTCATTTCATGTTTGGCACGATGTAAAATAAAAGGGAAAGTTCTCACTGTGTATGACACTGAAAGTTAACTCAGTTACCTTTGTTTCTTTGTTTTGACACTTGGGCTGTATATAAAGTAGTCACGTGACAACTGAACTTAAAATGTGAGTCGCAGCCGCGCCTATGCTAACAGCTGCCTTAAACAATTTTGCCTTTTCAGTGGTAAATGGATTCCGGAAGTCTGGAATATTTTAAAGTGCATTACTGAATTTATTTATTCATTACCTGGAAACTCCTTGCTGAGAATCATGTCAGGACACATTGGTGTTGCTCTGCAGAAGTTCCATGTGTACTGGTGAAGTCCTTTTTAACTTCAAAATAGATTCCTCTGTTATGTTACTGATGCTTGGTGGCAAAGGGGTATTTTAGAAGATCAGGAGAAGGAACTAAATCTTCAAGAAAGGATGTTTAAAATCATTAAATTCATTGCCAGCCCAATAAAATACAACCAGAAACTCTAGGCAGAGCTATGGAGAGTCCTGGCAAGGTGTTAAGGTCCAAGTAGGAATCAACACTGAGCAGTATTTCTTTAACGCCCAGTTGTACATAACACCAATCTAAGTGTGCCGTGCTTAGAGTTTTGCACTTGGAAATTTGCGTGTGAAGCCTCGGGTAATTTCTAAGTCCTTTCTTTGAGCCACATTCTTTTCACCATTTGTTCTTGTTGTCTAATCCAACTTACTGACCTATAGCATTATGATCCCCCCTTTCCATTTTCTTTATAACTGCTCCCTCTATATTTTTTCTAGCCGTCTACTATATTCCACCCTTGATACTGTCTTTATCTATTGATTTAATTCAAAGGGTGAAATTGTTAGAGTTTGGGGTGAGGGTTACTGCATCTGAAAGCTCTTATCTGCTCTCCTGGGACATGTTTGTGAGTTACCTTCCCGTACGTTCTCAGCTTAAACATGTGACTTCTTAGCATTGCTATCTGGTGAAATTTGAAGGTTCATCTGAGGGGCCATCCTGTTCCTGTGATCATGAATGACCACCCTAAAGGTCATGTTTGGAGGCAGACTTCCAACAGGCTCAAGAGGCTTAGGGGCCATTGAAGAGAGAACATCTTCATGTTTTCCAGCTGTCCCAGCCCTTCACAACTCCAGACTCATGGGGTTTCTTTCAAGAAGCACCTGTTTGCATTGTAGCCTGAATTTGTAGCAAATTATTTCTGCACAGTTGGAAATAACATCAAATTGGCTCTTTTACCAGGCACGCTGGACGGGCACATTTGGGTTTCATAGATGTTTGTGTATTCTTGTAGTGTGAAAATGCCTTTATTTAAAACAAATACATTTTCCAGCTCATTATCCCACAGTGTGAAGCCCAATTCTGTTAAAAATAATTACAATGGCTGAATTATTTTGCTGAGAAAAACAGGTATCCACATGCCATTCTGAATCCAAACTTTTGTTTCCAACAGACTTTTGATGTATCATCCCAAGAGGTTGTGGCTTGAAAGTTTAAAGAATATTTCTTTGAGGTTGTTATCATCAGTGTTTTTACTGATCTGGTGATGAAATATCCTTGTATATACTTGCATATCCCCTTGGATTACATGGAAAGGCAAGGAGATCCTTTTATTCTGTTTTTCTTTTTTTATTTCTTAAAAATATTGAAACTTATTGGGTGTTGTAGTCCTGTTGGAAGAAAAATAACCAGGCTGGTCTTGAACTCTTGAACCCAAGCAATCTATCTGTCTCAGCCTCTCTGAGTGCTATGATTATAGGTGTGAGCTACGGCACCCGGCCTTGAAAAGCCTTTTTCAAGTGTTATCTATGGGGTTTTAAAAGGGCTCATAATTTCCTATAGTGAAGGAAGGAAAATGTATGGGACCTTGGTTAGAAATCTAGATACCATGGGGTGCCTGTAGCTCAGTGTTTAGGGTGCTGGCAACATGCTCTGGGGCTGGTGGGTTTGAACCTAGTCCGGACCTGCTAAACAAACAAACAAACAAAAAATAGCCAGATGTTGTGGTGGGCACCTGATGTAATGGCTCACTATGTCTATAAAAAGTCTAGTTTGCGTTGGGAGAAGAGGAAAAATCTGAAGTAAGTAGAACTTTTGAGATGCAAAAATTCCAATTCTCAGGCAAGTCTGAGACCTTCAGCTCCATGTACCTTGCCTACTTTGAAGGGATGAGCTTCTAAACTCTTGGTCCACATTTATCTTTATCAGAACTACACAACACACGTTTGCACGGCTTATTCTTCCCTTCATCTTTAATTTGCAGGAGTTTGTTCTGGGTAGATGAGGGAGATGGTCAGGAAGAGAGAATTGAATGCTCTATTCACCAGAAAGTTTTTTTTTCCCCTTGTATCTGAACTTTCATGTTATTTCAAGCAATCACAGTTGATCATTAATTCTCAATAAACTTTCTAAGGTTAAAAGCAGTCATGTTATCCAAGGAGACTGGAACATTCCTCCAGGCTAATACAATTTCTGCATTAACTATTTTGGCTTGTAACAAAATCTGCACCATTGGCCTTCCTAGAGATCCTGGAGAGAGAGACATTCCAATTCCTATTGGTGCATTTTTCTGGCCTTTCATGGTTGTGCAATGTTGAGAAATGCAGCATTCTATATCCTCTTCTTGGTGATTCATATTGTACTTTAAGATATTAACAGTTCTAAGAAGTTCTGCAATTACTTGTTTAAATTTATTTGACTCATGTTTCCACAAGTCACATGATTATGGTGCCCTTTTTATATGCAACATTTATTAACATTCTGGAATTTCACAGAAAGAATGCAATTTTTTTGCATAATAAGATTTTGAAGGAAGATTTCTAGAGTAATCTGTTGATGTACATGTTATGGTTGGTAAGAAATACCAGGTTCACTGATATTACCAAAAGTATTCTAAAATCTTGGAATCTGTATAAGGGTCTGAGATATAAGGAAACATAGTAATGAGTAGAAAAATATGTAATTTAGTCTCAAATTTGATTTAGGATTTTCTGGCGGGGCTCTCAATCTAATTCTCTTAAAATGGTCACAATTTATTCTCAAGACTATAAGCTCATGTTTGTAAAAACTGTAATACATATTCAACTTGGGTCGAGAGTAAAGGACTAGTTAAATGTTTGTGGAAGTTCAAGTTTAGGGGAAATAGTCAAAAATTTATATTTAGAAATTGTGTGCTTTTTTTTTTTTTAAGTCTGAGTAAAGAAATGTTTGAGTTTATCTCTAGCCCAACATAGTAGTATTTTAGGCATGGTTGGGAGGTAGGAAGAAACAGAAGTCATGAGCTTTGCCCTTGAGTAGCCATTCACATAAGACTTGGGGTTGGATTCTTACACTGCCAGATAAGTGAGGTGGTTAGGTACAACAAACAGGAGAGGCACATTCTGGGAGGGAGGTTCAGGTGAACAAATAATGGAAGCAAGCCTGATCTCCTCCCATGGGTAACTAGCATCAGGAGACAGAAATAGTTCAGGTTGCTTTAAGGCAAGTAGTTACCGGGTATCATCTAGATGGCAGATTGCCTCTAGAAGAATAGCCTCGATCTGCAGCCTGGGTCCCTTCATTGCTTTGTTAGATAGAAATATATCCTGTTCAGATTACAAAAATTTAAAGACTGGAGTTTTGTTGAGGTCTGTGAAGAAATAATTATTTATGGAACTGGATTGACATGGGAGAAAACTCTGGAAGAAATCTGAAGCTTGTCCTTCTTATGAATGACATGACAACTGATGAGAAACGGTTTTCCAGTGTGGCCATGGTTGGGTCAATGAAAAACCTTTTTCTTTTTTTTTTTTTTTTTTGAGACAGAGTCTCACTTTTTCACCCTCAGTAGAATACCATGGCATCACAGCTCACAGCGACCACAAATTTCTGGGTTTAAGTGATACACTCGCCTTAGCTCTCTAAACAATGCCTGGCTATTTTTTAGAGAGGGGGCATCTCACTCTTGCTCAGCTGGTCTCAAACTCTTGAGCTCAAGCAATCTGCTTGCCTCGGCATCCCAGAGCGCTAGGATTATAGGTGTGAGCCATGGCACCCAGCCTTGAAAAGCCTTTTTCAAATGGTATCTATGGGGTCTAAAAAGGGCTCATACTTCCCTGTAGTGAAGGAAGGAAAATATATGGGACCTTTGTTAGAAATCTAGATACCGGTTGGACACCCGTAGCTCAGTGGTTAGGATGCAACCACATGCTTTGTGGCTGGTGGGTTCTAACCTAGCCTGGGCCTGCTAAACAAACAAAAAAATAGCCAGGTGCTGTGGAGGGGACCTATAGTCCCAGCTGCTAGGAAGGCTGAAGTAAGAGAATCGCTTGAGCCCAAGAGTTTGAGGTTGCTATGAGCTATCATATCACAGCACTCTACGAAGGGCAACAAAGTGAGACTCTGTCTCAATTTAAAAAAAAGGAAAAAAAGAAAAGAAACCTAGATACCAGGGTTCTAGTGGAAAGTAAATGAAATTTTCCTGAAAAGAAAAAGCACATTTTCCACTTTTCTAAATAAATAAATGTATAAATTTTAAATAATTTGCTTTTGGGAAAGTTAGCTGATTTGGGAAAAGGTAGAAGGGAAATAAAGAACTGGAGGAAAAGGTAAGGAAGGATCAGACTAGCTCAGACGGGTTCTGACTGTTTTTGAACCAGGGCATCAATTCTGAAAGCCTTGATTACTTCTCACCTTCCTCTCCCAGGGTGTAAAAGGAACACATTCAGGTATTTCAGACTGACCATTTGACTTGAAAGATCAGAAAAAAGTACACACTAAGGAATATTACTTCTGGTGAAAGATTAACAAAACACTGCCCTTACGACTCTTTGCTATGTACAACCTTTGTTTTTTATGTACTTGTTAATGAGGGACTTTACCTGCAGGCTGCAATTAGTTAACCAATTAACTGGGAATTACTCTCCAAAAATTAACCAGAGCTTTGCAGTCCAAAGATAGAAAACCCCCAAGAAGGGTAAATGAATTATTAAATTTCTATTAGGATTAGAAAGGTTTTGGAAATTTTTCTGGAGCCTTCTGGGATTTTGAGATGTCATTTCAAACACAGTCTTAGCATTCCTGCTGTGCCTAGATTAGTCTCTGGTACAGCGATGTAAGTGCTCCTTAAATGATGATTTCATATAATGTTAAACCCATCCTATCTCTTCTTACAAGTATAGAAACCATACATTAAAATCCAGCCAATACAGGATATTTGACAGTGTAATTATTCTAAGGGAATTTTTAAATTGGTATGTAGGGACATTTAGAACACACACCTAAAAAATTGCCCTTCAAAAATGCATTGTCCACAAGCACTGAAATTCTGTGTTGTCACTTTACCAAAATATCTAAAGCTCATATAACACAATACAAGAACAAATTGCAGCACTAACAATTTAGTTGTTTCAACTCATTTAACTGCCTGACTCTCTGTAACAGCTAGGACTCATTTTTAAGACATAAAATGTGTAAGTAAGCATATGTGTTTATAGAAAGTCTCACTGGTAGGGATTACTAAAAATTACCCTACATGTCAGAAGTTATTTCAATCTCTAATAGTTAGGTTTGCAGCCCAAGGACCACCAAAACTGGGGTGTCGTCCTTGGGGCCAGGAGATAAATGAGCATCCTTGAAGTAAAGCTGACTGAAGAGACCTCTGGGAACTGACCAGAGATTGATTGAAGAAGCCTGTCTTCATTCTTGCCCTTGATGTGCCAAGTACAAAAGCAGCCTAGGCAGTACGACACAGGAGTAAACGTAGGTTGCTATGACAGGTCCTTGAGGCTCCACCTCAGGCTCAAGGGGTCAGCAAAGAATGTTTAGAGAATGGTCATTGTTCCATGAAGTAGAAATAAATAACAAGGGGTTTATTCTTTAAGTGAAAAACAATGCCAGTTACTGCAGGTGTTTGTAGATGGGAAGATGCTTTGTAGTATGATAATGATAAAACTTTGCCTGTGTAATGCATCCAGTTTAGTAAATTTTCTACAAGCTTTATTTTACAAGTTGGATGTTGTCTATTTAGTTATTTCCCCATCCTCTCTTTTCCAGACACATGGTAGGATTATACTTTCCTAATCCCTTGAATTAACTGGGTTCATGAGACTTGACACAGAAATGTGAACAGAAGTGATTTCTATCACTTCTGAGCGGATGTTTTAAAACCCTGTTTGCAAGTCGGCATCTCTTTTTCCATCTTGTGATGATCCAGGAAGCCTGTGGAAATGGACATGCTCCTCAGCTGTGTCCTGAGTGACTGTGAGAGGCAGAGTCAGTCTGTCACCCTGGAATGGACACATGGTGTGAGTGGGAAATACATTTTTGCTATCTTAAGCCACTGAAGCTTGTTGTTTGTTTGTTTTTTAACAGTATAACCTTATCTATTCTGGCCAAAGCAAACACTCAGTAATTCCTCCTATGAATTCTCATGGTACCCAGTAAAGGAAATGAATGCTGAATAAAATGTAGAAGCTTCTGATGCTTTTTTTGTTTGTTTTGTTTTGTTTGTTTTGTTTGTTTGAGACAGAGTCTTACTTTGTCACCCTCCATAGAGTGGTGTAGCATCATAGCTCACAGCAACCTCAAACTCTTGGGATCAAGCAATTCTCTGGCCTCGCTTCCTGAAAGGCTGGAACTATAGGCACCCACCACAGCACCTGGCTATTTTTAGAGCCAAGGTCTTGCTTTTTCTCGGGTTGGTCTTGAACTCATGAGCTCAGGCATCCACCTGTCTCAGCCTCCCAGAATGCTAGGATTATAGACATTAGCCACTATGCCCAATCCTTCTGCTGCTTTTGGTGCCTGGTATCTATTAAGGGGATGGATCCAAAGACCTTTTCTGGCTTCTTTCCTGATTTTTGACTATCAAAAGCTGAGAGTTGCCTCAGTGGCCTGTTATAGTAAAAGGGATAGCCATTGATTCCAGACATAATCTAAATGAGCCAGATCCACAAGAGGCATTTATTACTTAAATTATTGGATCGTAATTACTAATCCAAGTCTATATGTTACTGGTCCTAGAATGAGATAGCTGTGATTCCATACACATTTCAAAAGACCTGAGATCACCTTTTAAGTTGTAGTTTAAAATGATCTCATAGCCAATTTTTATCAACATCTTTACTCTCTTGGCAAGTTAAAAACACAAACCATGTGCTTTTCTTGCCTTGGTTCATGACAGCAGTGCCTCCCCAGTTACCAGGCTCAGTCCCCGTGGCCCACTTGATGGCAAGGCCTGCTGTCTCCTGCTCCACAGTTCCTCTGGTCCCCTTCCCCATCTTTCCACTGCCCTGCCAAAGCCTGCCCCTCACTCTCACGATCAACTTCTGCACTGCTGTATCTCTGCCTCTAATCTCTCAGGTTCTGACTGACACTCCATGCTTTCCTAAATCAGTTACTTTCCTTTTCAAATAAAAATGAGAAACAGGCTTCATATTCTGATAATTTTTTTGACATCTCACCAATATTTCCACCTTCTGGGCTCATTCTCCCTTTACCTGTTGGCAGTAGCATTTGAGCTTCTTGTTTTCACTGCATAGATGAGTTCATTTTATAATTTCAACTTACGTACGAAAACATATTACACTGTATTATAAGAGAGATACCTTTTCTTTATTGTACTGGCATGTATCATAACACAAAAAGTGTAGTTAAAAATTCAGGTCAGATTGTATTTGTATTTTTTTCAAAAAACTTACTGACTTCCTTGTTCTCAATGGAATAAAGGAATTCATTGTTGTCTAAGTTTAATTCTAACTTCACTTACTATTTTGTCCTTCAAGGTTAAAAATTCTTATGTAACATAGTACATCATCAAAATAAGTGCTTTTAGAATTGATTTGCTGAATTGATTATTTATTCTAATGACTAATATTGAATACATGAGAAGTTCTGGTTATTTGATAAATTTGCTGAAATTTGAAGTGCCTTTAATAAAGCAAAATAAATATCTTTATTTGAAAAATAATGATAGCTCCAATTAGACTGAATTAGTTACTTTAGCACTAAATCTACACTGCAAATTTAGTGGAAACTTGGACCAAAGTGTCATGTATAACATCTGCCTCCAAAATGGTGAAGTCCAGTGGTTCATCAATTACCACTTTTAAGAACCTTGAAGAAAATAGAACAAAAATAAGACACTGGACAAGACATTTCATATAAATATAGTATAGTTACTAAACTAATTGCTCAGACCAGACCATAAATTCAGCATTTATACCTGCAACACCCATTTTAAGTGGGTCCTGGATCTTCCCATGATCCCAGGTGATCACATGAGTGATATAAACAAGGACTTTACAAAGAGACTAAAATTGTTTGAAGGACGCTAAGGAAAGTATCTTAGAAAAGGTGGGGTTAAGCTAGTCCTTAGTTTGAAAGGGAAACAAAAAGAAAAAAACAGTAAGCAAAGGAATAAATATATAGTTGATAAACCTGTAGGACTGGAATCCATGTTATTGGAAAAGGGGATTGAGGGAATGTTGAACAGGTAGGTTAAACTAGAATTAAGGAGCTTTGAAGAGCAAAACAGAGATGTTTGGACTTTTTGCTTAGGGCTGATGCTTCTCAACTGGAGTCAGGTGGGCAGGAGTATGCAGACTTCTTGGAGAGTTTCTTAAAATGTCAATCCCCTACTCCACCCTCTCAGGCCTCACTGTCAGGGTGCATTCTGTGGTCCTGCTGTGGTACATCATTGTTACTAAGTCAGTACATAATTACATTTGGTAAGAACTCATAATTGAAAACCATTGCAGTAGGCAATTAGGGGCCATTGGAAGTTCATAAGTAGAAGAATTTATGCTGAGTAGTTATATAATCACACAATGGGTACCACCCAGTATCCCAAATCTTGAGCCTCTCTTTGACAGTACTAAAGAATGATTTGAGAAAGATGGAGGTAATACAGATCCTGTTGTCTTTTTTGGTTACTATTATTATTAGGACATATTACAAAGTTGTAGCAAATAGAAGAAATGTTTAAAATATTCCCTCCCCAAACTGAAAACCACAAAAATACTTGCCAAATTTCAAAGAGAATATATAGAATTGTTATAAATTCTGGAATCATTTTCATCTCCTAATACAGTTAAAGTTAAACCTTTGTAAATTCTAAGGAGAGATTGTTCTGAATAGAATGTCATGAAATAAGTCCTATCTGAAGGCAAAGGTAGTATGGCCAATTTATGAGTCCCCTTTAAAAACAAATGAATTGTTTCCTTCCATCTGTTCTAAATGCTGCACCTGAAGTCTGGATTCAAGTCTGGAGCCTGCCAACATTTACATGCTGATTAATCCTATAAAATTTGATAGAGTCATTCCACTACAACACCTGGAATAATTGCATAGTTGCTGGCAAAAGAGAGCAGAAGGTACTGTTAAATCTGCCAATCACAGTGTAGTTAATAGTTTCCCAGAAATTGCACTAAATACTAGAGTCCTGACCTTTTTGTTTATTCATGACCCATTTTCTTTGTAAGCTTCTTCCTTTGATTTGATTGTTTGTTGCTACATTTAACAACAACAAAAAGAAGAAGTAAGCCACCCACACCAAAATCTTCTCTTCATCCATTAAAATTAAGCATTAATAATAACAGGGGGTGAGAGAACAATAAGGCCATTGAATCTCAAAGCACATCAGTAAAATGCAGAATAAGGCTCTTTCACCAGCATGGTAGGTCTTCTGGCTTCCCTGCACTGGACCTGCCCCAAGCCATGGTGCACCCTAGCCGGAGAACAAGTCTTTATGGCAAATTATGCTGAATTGTTATTCTGGAGCTGCTTTAAAAAAATGCTTTATGAATAGTGCCTCACTTCCGATATCAATTCTGAAAGCCAAGAGAAAAAGAAAGGACATATGTATTTTAGTTTCCCATTTTGTCAATACAAAACTAAAGCACTTATTTTTAACAAAGGCATCAGGAATACCCTATCCTGGGGAAAAAAGAGTATCTTTAATGAAAGGTGCTGGGGTAACTGGATATCCATATGCAGAAGAGTGCAACAGGACTTTTGATTCTCACCATGTACAAAAGTCAAATCAAAATGGATTAAAGAGTTAAATCTAAGACTCCAAACTATGAAACTAATAAAAGAAAACACTGAGGAAACACTCCAGGACATTGGTTTGGGCACTGATTTCTTGAGTAATTCCCCCAAAGCACAGGTAACCAAAGCTAATTTGTACAACAGGATCATATCAATCTAAAAAGCTTCAGTGCAACAAAGGAAGCAATCAACAGAGTAAAGAGAAAACCCACAGAATGGAGAAGATATTTGCAAACTACTTGTCTGACAAGAGATTAATAATTAGAATCTATAAAGAGCTCCAACAAGTTGAAAAAATAAAATAATCTAATTTAAAAATGGATAGAGATCTGAATAGATATTTCTCAAAACAAGACATACAAATGGCCAAAAGGTATATGAGAAAACACTCAACGTCCTTAGTTATCAGAGAAATGCAAATCAAAACTCCAATGAGAAATCATCTCACCTTGGTTACAATGGCATTTATCAAAAAAACAGGCAATAACAAATGTTGGTAAGGATGTAAAGGGGAACCCTCTTACACTGTTCTTGGGAATGCACATTAGTGCAACCACTATGGAAAACAGCATGGATGTTCCCCAAAACACTAAAAACAGAACTACCAGTAATCTCACTGCTGGATATACATCCAAAGGATGAGAGTTAAGTATATTGAAAAGATACCTGAACTCCCATGTTTGTTGCAGCACAATTCACAATGGCCAACATATGGAATCAACCTAAGTCTCCATCCATGGATGTACAGATAAAGAAACTGGCACATATACACAACAGAATATTACATAGCCAAAAAAAAAAAAAAGGAAGGTATCCTACCCTATGAAATATGGATGGAACTGGAGAACATTATGTTAATTGAAATTAACCAAGCATAGAAAGACAAATCTTGCATGTTCTAACTCAGATGTGTGAGTTAAATATTAAAATAATTAATCTCAAGGAGATAGCAAGTAAAATGATGGTTACCAGAGACTGGAAAGGGTAATAGTGAGGGGAGATGAAGTGGGGATGGTTACTGGGTGCAAAAATACAGTTAGATAGTGGACTGGAAAATATTTGATGGCCTAACAAAGTGACTGTAGTCAACAATAAATTGTGGCATACTTTAAAACAACTTTAGTTATTTTAGGAGTAGAATTGGAATGCTCTTAACACAAGAAAGTGGTAAATACCTGAAGTGATGTATATCCCAGTTACCATGATTTGATTAACTCTCACTATATGCCTGTATTAACACATTACATGTATGCTATATATATATATATATACACACACAACTATAATAATTAAAATTAAAAAACATTTTTCTATATCTGGTTGACCATGCAGATATATATATTAATTTTCCCATTATTTATTTAGTTGTTTAATTTTCTAAATTTGTAAACTACGTGTTGTATAATGTGTTGTGTATTAAGTGCTAATAATTTATTAACACCTATGCAAACAGTATTTGCCTTTTAATAAAGTACATCTTTTTTTGAAAATCAGCAAATGAAATAATTGGGCCATTTATGTAGATGAGAAATATCTAAAATTATTTTTTAGAAAAAGAAAATTATAAGTAAATAAATCAGAATGAGTAAATGAGTGGAGATAAAAATTTCACTACACTGCAATCTTATGAATTTTTAAAAAGAATATTTCATAATGAATTCTTTAAAATTATCATTTATTGTTTTTTATGATTACAAAGAAAATATATATTCATTATATAAATTTTGTAAAATATAAAACAGCACACAAGTCATTTCAGTTATACATAATTGAACATTATTCATTTTTCTGAGAACAAATTGCCCAACATGCCAATAAATAAATTTTTAAAAGGACAAAATCTCAAGGAGACACGGAAGGGATAGGAGACAAAAGCAGACAGAGATGTCAATAAAGTTTTGGAAGACAGGAAGCAGAAGGAGTGGTGCTAAGTAATTTAGAGGAGTGAGAATGTTGAAATCTCATTATTTAGAAAGTGTTATGGGAGGGGGATTAAAATAAAACATCTGACAGTTTTGAGCTTCCAAGTTCAGAATCATAGGTATATGAAATATTCAATAGGGGCAGGGTAGGACTGAAATGGAAGAATTACTTTAAAGTCTGTACAGTGAGCACTTAGATCACTTCACTCCAGAAGAAGACATCTTTTGTAGAAAGGGATAGTGGATCCAGGTTATAGCTGAGGCACAGGGTATTGTGGGATACTTATGCCTACTTTTCAGGTTACATGTGGAAGAACTTGCCTAAAGTGACATTCTTGGATTTTTTTTTCCTATCCTTGACTTACATTTTCCCATGAAGAAAGAATTACCTAATTGCCGAGGTAGAACTACTGATCGCTGTTTCATGACCAGGAGGATTTAATCCATTAGGGTTTGTTTTCTCTCTCTCAGTGTAAGGCAGTGATCATGGTAAGGTAGTAGCCTTATTCCTCAGACAGAAGATGAATCAACACTTCTCTGGGGAACTAACCATGAAAAAACCATTTACCATAAATATTGGCATTTGAAAATCTCCCAATGAAATGGCCAGGTTGCTGCCCGTTCGCCTATGGCAATGCCCACTGGTCGCTATGACTGCTCAGGCAAAAACAGTTTCCAATCATCATTTTAGTGTCTTATTCTTTTTTTTTTTATTAAATCATAGCTGTGTACTTTAATGTGATCATGGGGTACAGTGTGCTGGTTTTATATACAATTTGAAATATTTTCACCAAACTGGTTAACATAGCCTTCATGGCATTTTCTTAGTTATTGTGTTAAGACATTTATATTCTACATTTAGAAAGATTCACATGGACCCTTGTAAAATGAACCATAGGTGTGGTCCCATCAAATACTCTCCCTCCACCCATGCTCCCCCCTCCCCTCCCCTCCTTCTCCCCCTTCCCCATATTCTTGGGCTATAATTGGGTTATAGCTTTCATACAAAAGCTTTAAATTAGTTTCATAGTAGGGCTGAGTATATTGGATGCTTTTTCTTCCATTCTTGAGATACTTTGTTAAGAAGAATATCTTCCAGCTTCATCCATGTAAACATGAAGGAGGTAAAGTCACCATCTTCCTTTAAGGCTGCATAATATTCCATGGTATACATATACCACAATTTATTGATCCATTCATGGATCAGTGGGCACTTGCGCTTCTTCCATGATTTAGCAGTTATGAATTGGGCTACAATAAACATTCTGGTACAAATATCTTTGTTGTAATGTGATTTTTGGTCTTCTGGATATATAACTAGTAGAGGAATTGCAGGATCAAATGGCAGGTCTATTTTTAGTTCTCTAAGTGTTCTTCAAACGTTTTTCCAAAAGTGATGTTTTAGTTTTCATTCTCGCCAGCAGTGGAGAAGTGTCCCCTTTTCTCCACATCCATGCCAACATCTCTGGTTTTGGGATTTTGTGATGTCGGCTAATCTTACTGGAGTTAGATGATATCTCAAAGTAGTTTTGATTTGCATTTCTCTGATGATTAATGATGATGAGCATTTTTTCATATGTGTGTAGGCCATGTGCCCGTCTTCTTTAGAGAAGTTTCTTTTCAAGTCCCTTGCCCACCCTGAGATGGGATCACTTGTTCTCTTCTTGCTAATATACTTGAGTTCTCTGTGGATTCTGGTTATTAAACCTTTCTTAGAGACATAACCTACAAATATCTTCTCCCATTCTGAGGGCTGTGTGCTTGCTTTACTTACTGTGTTCTTGGCTTTGCAGAAGCTTTTTAGTTTGATCAGGTCCCAATAGTGTATTTTTGATGTGGCTTCAATTGCCCGGGGGGAGGGGGGTCCTCCTCATAAAATTTTCACCCAGGCTGATTTCTTCAAGTGTTTTCCCTACACTTTCTTCTAGTATTTTTATAATTTCATGTCTTAAGTTTAAATGTTTAATCCAGTGAGAGTCTAACTTAATTAATGGTGAAAGGTGTGGGTCCAGTTTCAATCTTCTATAGGTCGCTAGCCAGTTCGCCCAGCACCATTTGTTAAATAGGGAATCTCTTCCCTACTCAATGTTTTTAATCGTCAAAAGTCAGATAATGGTAAGTAGCTGGGTTCATCTTTTGGTTCTCTATTCTGTTCCATGCATCTACCTCTCTGTTTTTGTGCCAGTACTTTGCTGTTTTGATCACTATTGATTTATAGTATAGTCTGAGGTTTGGTAGCGTGGTTCCTCCTGCTTTGTTTTTATTCCTGAGTAATGTTTTGGCTATTCAAAGTTTTTTCTGATTCCATATAAAATGAAGTATTGTTTTTTCAAGATCTTGAAATATGAGGGTGGAGCTTTAATGGGGATTGCACTAAAATTATATATCGCTTTGGGTAGTATGGACATTTTAACAATGTTGATTCTTCCCAGCCATGAGCATGGTATGTTTTTCCATTTGTTAACATTTTCAGCTATTTCTTAGAGTTTCATGGCTCTCTTTATAGAGATCTTTCACATCCTTTGTTAGGTAAACTCCCAAATATTTCATCTTCTTTGGCTTAGTGCCTCATTCTTAAATATAAATGCAGTCAAGGGCACTGGACTTTTGAGAAAAGACAAGAATGAAAAAGACACACTCTATATTTAATATCACACTCTATATTTAATTTCCTCAAAGAGAAAATAATTTATTTTTTAAGAATAGGTGCTATAAAAAGGTAATATTCAGAAATAAGATAAAGGTCTTATAAATTGAAAAGATGACAGTATATTAGTTTCCTAATGCTGCTGTAACAGTTTACCACAGATTAGTGGATTAAAGCAACATACATTTATTATCTAGAAGTTAAAATGTCCAAAACTGGTCTCACTAGGCTAAAATTGGAGTATCAACCCAACTGAGTTTGTTTTCATGGCTTTTCCAACTTCTATATACTGCCTGAATTCCTTGCCTTGTGGCTCCCTTCTGTCTTCAAATCCAGTAACAGCATGTTGAGTCTTTATCACATTGCATCACTTTGACTTTATCTCTTCTGCCTCCCTCTTCCACATTTAAAGGCCCTTTGTACTTATGTTGGTTTCATCCAGATAATGCATCAAAGTCATCTTACTAGCCACCTTAATTTCATCTTCAAATTTAATCCCTTGTCATGCAACATAACATAGGACAGAGAGATTAAAACTTGGAAGTCTTCGGGATAGGGGTACTTGTTCTCCCTATCACAGATAGCAGATATTAACCAGTCTAATTAAAGGACTGAAGCTAAAATAATAGAAATAGCCTAGTCAGTAACACAAGAAGAGAAAGAGATGGAAAATAGGAGAGAAAAAAGTAAAGACATTTGAGAACCCATCAAATGAATAGACATTTCAGAAAGAAAATACAGATAAAAGGAAAAGTATGGTATTATTTAAAAAAATATATAAGAAAATTTCCTGGAATAAAAAGACTTGAATTTCTCATTAACATAGATTTGAGAAAGAGAATAGAGAGAATTATAGGAAGAAATTATCAAAGGAATAATATAAGAAGATTACTCAAAATGTACACTCTTGAATTTGCAGATAGAAAGTGTCCACCCAGATTGCAAGAGAATGTTTAGGAAAAGAATCATATAATATAATATATTTCAAAACACTAGGGATTTTTCTAGAATGTTAAAAATTTTAAGAGCGGAAAAAAGGCATATACCAATGACATTCTCTAATGACACTGAAATTTTCTGCCACAACATTGAAAGTTCGAAGAACAGCAAGGAAGATTTTCCAAATTCTGAGAGAAAATAAATTGATTCTTGAATTCTGATCCTGGATAAATTGTTAAGTACAAGAGCTATTTTTTTGTTGTTTTATACATTCTTTCTTAGGAAACAAAATTAAGGATATGAAAATGTGTCAGCAAACCAAGAAAATAAGAAATGATTTAATGAGAAAGTTCCAAATAAATGATGAAGTTCTATGCTGACTGAAAAGGAAGGACAGGGAACCTAAGTAGCAATATCCCAAATAATTTTTTTTTAGAAAGGAAAAAAGATTTTACTTAATGTATTGTATTTTAATGAGATAAACTTATACATCTGTCAAAAAATTGGGACCAAAATTTGGATAATTAGCTTAGAAGGTAAGCAAATGAAACAATAAGCTAATTTATTACTCAAGTAAAAGCAAAAATCTATAAAAGAAAGCAGATGTAAAAATAGTACAACATGTGACTCAGTTTTAAATAGTATATTTTTAATAGTGAAAATACACGAAATTAGTACTAATTTAGCAGAATCATTATGTAATAATTCTGGGGAGATTGAGAGTAAATGGAGGTATATGGTTTATTACAGTTAAATCTTTATTTTTCATAATAGCAAGCCAAAGGAAAATGTCAAAAATAGATATTTCAATCATTTTACATATAAGCATCTTATTTTGAAATTAAGACTAACATTTAAAATAGTTAAAGGGATTGGGAGTTCAGAGTATTATGGAAAATTAAAATTGAGGTTTTCAGCTATTTACAAATAATGCTTTTTAAAAAAAGAAAAATTAATTTGTCCTTTTCATCTCTTATCTTGTCTCTCCATCTCATACACTGTGCTCCAGCCATACTGACCCTATTCTTTGAAAACACCAACTTCCCATCCAAGAACCTTTACTGTGCTATTCTATTTTTTAGGAACCTATGCCTTCAAAAACTTAAAAGTCTTCTCTTTTTTAATATGTAGATATTTGTCTCTCTAGTTACGTATCATGCCTTTAATGAGGTGTGGTGGAGTAAAGATGGTTGAAATTTTTGATATTCCTCTTCTCAAGAGGTAGTTTAGTTCCCTTTCCCTTGAATCTCAGTTGGGCCGTAACTACTTAACCAGTAGAATATTTCAGGAGCAATGCTGAGCTAGTTCTAGGTTTAGTCTTTAAGAGGATAGCCAGCTTCTTCTACCTTGGTGCTTTGGAGTCCTAACCTGCCCTGTAAGAAGTTGGACTGCCCTGATGCCACCATGCTACGAGAAGGCCAAGACCAACAGAAATTACATAAGTGCTGGCTTGCTGAACTCATCCTTACAGGCAATGGAGGGCTCGCATCAGGCAGAAACTAGTGAGTCTCCCATAACTAGATGTGTTCTTTTTCATGGGATCCCTCTCATGTGAGCCCTTAAACAGCCTTGCCCTCTTTAATACTCTAACATCCTCCTAGACATCAACTACTCTATTTCTTGACCATCCTGGCTTCATTAATATTCTCTGACTTGTAGGAGAATCATGGTCTTCATGTATATTATTTCCAAGCATTGTTTCTGGAAAAATCTGGAAGCCCCTTTTCCTTATGGGCTTAGACTCTTGATTTGCAAATAGCCAATTCTCAAACAAATTTCTTCAAAAATTTTGACTATCAGAAATATAAGGGATTGTCCTTGCTTTCACTTTTATAAAATGAGAAACTTACCATCTGAACTTTTACTTTTCACTTCAGTCATAAGGACAATGGTAGTCTCTGACTAAAGTCAGAGGATAATGGTATCTACAAAACATCTCACCAGATTATCTGGCTGCAGGCCTGTTGGATGCTAACAAGATGACTTCAAAGATTCCATGTCACCACTATGACATGTGCCTTTCAAGAATTTATTCTTGTTTAAACAAATCCACATTTCTCTCAATCAGGAAAAAGGAAGGGAAAACATGTTAGTTATAGATTTCCCCCAATGTGGGGCTTGTGTGTGTGCACACACATGTACATTAGGCTTAGATAGATGGTTGGATTACTAAAAAAATAGGTTCTTACACAAAGCTGATGACTAACTTTAGCATTCTCTAAGATTGGATTGAGAGTGGTTCTTTGGTCCCCTTGTTCTCGGGAAACAAGGATAAAAGATTTTCCCTAAGTATGAATGCTATAGGAAAGACAAATTACTACATTTTAGGGTGGATTTTCAGTTCACTTGTTAGAGTTCTAAATGGCTTTAAATTTGTTAATCACTGTTAGAAATTTCATGAATTGTTCTTTTTCTCAAGAGTGTCATACTGTGTGGGAACCATGTTGACTTCTGAATCATAACCTAATGGGCCCAAAGAATCATTAATAATTAACAGCTTCTGGAGGCATATGTCATATTGATTAAATACTTGTCAGGACATTCAATATAGCTATGCAGGCAACTAAGACCTGTTTTTCAAACACTCTGAGACAGAGTGGGATTCTCCACTCTACTTCTTAAATGATTGCTTATTTCTCTCTGAGTTTCATCAGTTCTTCTACAGATGCCATTCAAATTGTTTCAGGTGAATTTTTTAAGTAAAAATGAAATAGGATAGCAATTTTATTATTAGTAGATGTTAGCCATTAACATGGAATGAAGTAGAGAAAAAAAAAGGAAAGAATCAGTGTATGTGGGTTTCCCACAGGGTAAATCCACCAGTATTCAAGGTATCTCAGACTTTGGAAATTGTGAGCTTAAAAAAGTACTTGGAATATGTAGGGGCATGTTATGTGACACTATGGATATTCTAACATTCTAAACAACTTCACTCCATTTGATTGTTCTGCTTTCTAAGCATTAATTTTTGAAGAATATGATTAGGGGAGTAAAAGTTCAGAATCAGGGGTATCTGGATAAAGGAAATTCCTCATTTGGGAAGTTAGGACTTTCTGCCATTTCATTTACTCCTTGAGACAAAAATGTGCACTGAAGACCCATTATTTAGACTATAACTGAAAAGTTTTTAAACTGAGATCTTTAAAAAAAATTTCAAGACCCATTTAACTAAGTTAATGTACCTTCAGAGGAGGATATTTAGTTGTGTTTTTTTTGTCTCATATCATCTAGCAGAGTGTTCTGCATTTTGCAGATGATCAACAATGTTATTACAGGTTAATTGAACTAATAAGTTAACTTTAAGAGAAGGAAGAACTCACATTTAGTATGATTGTAGGGTCAAGTATAAAAATTGAGAACTGGTACGTAAAGGACAGAAGTTTAGCAAGTAAGCCAATGGTTTGGAGCTGAGCCAAGAGACACATAACACTTTGCTGAGGTGAGCTGCGACCCCAAAAATACAATCAAAAGGTACAAAATCCACCACTAAGTGGATGGGAGTCCCCTCCCCCACAAGAAGGGCTTTCAGTTTACTCCATACAAACAAGTGAGTGGAGTTCAGATGTCCTCCCACTCTATCCCACAGGAGAGACCCTCTAAAAACTGGATCTCCTACCCCTAATAGGGGGCCACAGCACTCTCCTGCCAGGCATAAAACTATAAAACTGTATAAAACTGTATATAGTCTCTACCTGCAACTTTGAATTCCCAGGACTCCCTCCATTCTCACCCTGAGGTCAGGAGGTCTATCACCCCTGGAGTCCAGATTTGGAGGCATTTTCTTGAGAGGAGTGGATGGTACTGGTCTGTGCTTATTCTGTGGCATGGGAGTGAGGAAGACAGTCAGCTGAGAGGGAACCATACAGGAACTGCGGTATTCTGAGTTGCAGAGTGGCAGCTGTGGCAGTGCACACTCCTGAGGCCATTCTGGACAGACACGCCCTGTCTCCCTGGGCAATCAGAGGAAGCTGGGCATTTTTTTTGGTGGCAGACACTGGCAGAGTGGATTTGGGAAGTTCTGTGAGTAAAGAGAAGCCCTAAGGGTGGTACCGACCTGGGTGGCGCAAGCGCAGAGTCCACGGATTTCCAGGAAGGGGTTAGCCAAAAGAATGCTTCACTGAGCCCAGTAGCACCCAGCCTTCAGGAGATTATAGCTGAGACAAAGGCAGTGGGCAGGCAGAGGCTGGAATTGACACCTCAGTGTAAACTCTAATTGCCTGCTGCCCAGGGCTAAGTTTTTTATCAGCTCTAGTAGTATCTGACCAGCAGAGGAATTTAGCTGGGACAGAAACAAATTCTGAGAAGTTGTTCTGTTCTGTTCTGCCAGCAACATCAACCAGGCATGGGGCTGGAACTGAGTAAACTTCCTCAGCCTATATTAAACACCCAAGGTCCCTCTGCCGGACTCATATCTCCTGGACTCAGGCAGTTGTAAACCCTGGGAGCAGTTGCTCACTGAAGTGAACTGGGTCACAGCCCTGTGGGATTACCAGTGACTGGGTGCAAAGTGGGGAAGGAGGAATCTACCTTCCCAGATTAATTCATTTGCTGGGTGGGTCCTTCTGCCCTCACGGAGCACTGGAGTGAGTCATATCTCAGCTGCCAGCAGACCCCTCTGATCTAGTTGGCAAAGACTTTTTGAACTCTCCCACCTGAGTCCAGTGCGGACTGGGACAACTGATTTGGACTCCGTGAACCAGGCAAATCACCCAGGGACTATCCAAAGTGGCACCCTGGGTGTATGGTTGAGGGAAGGTTTGATTTTCCTTGCCCAATTATTGTTTGTGGGGGCGGGGCAACTTAATTGCTGGTATTTCTCCACAGCTGAGACTTCAACCAAGAGTAACTGATTCACTTGGGTAGGACAGAGACCAGCTGAAAATAAGACAGAGCCACTTAGCCCCACCACACCAAGCAGGTCCCCAGTCTCTCAGGCTATAACACCATATGGGTCCTTGACAAAGCTCAAGGGGAAAAGCCAAATGGGGTAAAATAATCATGAGGTGGAATCAGCAGAAAACCTCCAGTAATATGAATAACCAGAGTAGATCAACCCCACCCCCAAGAAAGGATGTGGCAGATGCAACTGAAGAGTCCCTTCATAATCAGATGGCTGAAACGTCAGAAATCAAATTCAGAATTTGGATTGCAAATCAGATTAATAGAATAGAGGCAAAGATAGAATTAGAAATTCAAGGAGCATTCCAAAAGTTCACTCAAGAATTCAACAAATTCAAAGACAAAACCACCAAAGATTTTGAAACATTGAGGCAAGCGATTGCAGCCCGGAAAGATCTGAAAAATACGGTAGAATCCCTTGGTAACAGAATGTATCAGGCAGAAGAAAGGATCTCAGGTGTAGAAGACAAAGTTTCTGAATGTGCCCAAGCATCCAAAGAGGAGCAGAAATGGAAAGCAAAAATGGATCCTTCTCTCAGAGAGCTGTGGGATAATTTGAAGAAAACTAATATTTGCCTTATAGGAATTCCTGAAGGCAACGAAGTTGCTTTACAAAACACAGAGGCTTTTCTTCATGAAATTATGAAAGAAAACTTGCCAGATATGCCAAGAGATCCTGAAATTCAGATAGCAGACAGCTTCAGAACCCCAGCACAACTCAACCCAAATAAGACATCCCCCAGACACATCATAATTAATGTCACTAAAGTTAATATGAAAGAGGAAATCCTGAAAGCAGCTAGACGTAAGAAAACCATAACCTACAAGAGGAAGAATATTAGAATGACTGCAGATCTCTCTGCTGAAACCTTTCAGGCTAGAAGAGGGTAGTCATTGACATTTAATCTCCTAAAACAAAATAACTTTCAACCCAGGATCCTGTATCCAGCTAAACTGAGTTTCATTTATGATGGAGAAATTAAATACTTAAATGGCTTAAATACTTAATTTACATGTTGAAGAAATTTGCCATAACTAAACCAGCTCTCCAGGATATTCTCAGACCTATCCTTCATAATGACCAGTGCAATCCTCCACCACAAAAGTAAACTCACTCAGAAACTATTGATCAAGTTTCAACTTCCACAGTGGCAAAAAGATTAAAAAGGTCCACTAGACTTTTGAACAACTAAATACCCAAAATTTTACCAGGCTTATTAATAATTTCAATTAATGTGAATGGCTTAAATTGTCCTCTAAAGAGACAAAGATCGGCTGATTGGATACAGAAACTCAGACCAGACATCTGCTGTATACAAGAATCTCATCTTACTTTAAAAGATAAATATAGACGCAGGGTGAAGGGATGGTCATCTATATTCCAGGCTAATGGAAAGCAGAAAAAAGCAGGTGTTGCAATTTTATTCACAGATACAATAGGTTTTAAAGGAACAAAAGTAAGCAAGGATAAAGATGGCCACTTTATATTTGTTAAGGACAATACTCAATATGATGAGATCTCAATTATCAATATCTATGCACCCAACCAGAATGCACCTCAACTTATAAAAGATAATCTAGTTGGCATGAGCAACTTGATCTCTCCAAACTCCATCAGAGTCAGAGATTTTAACACTCCTTTGGCAGTGTTGGATAGAACACCCAATAAGAAGCTTAGCAAAGAAATCTTAGATTTAAATTTAACTATTCAACTTTTGGATCTAACAGACATCTACAGAACATTTCATCCTAACAAAACTGAATACACATTTTACTCACGGAACATACTCCAAAATTGATCACATGTTGGGTCACAAGTCTAACCTCGGCAAATTTAAAAGAATAGAAATTATTCCATGCATCTTCTCAGACCATCATGGAATAAAAGTTGAACTCAATAACAATAGGAATCTACAGACTCCTACAAAAACATGGAAGCTAAATAACTTTATGCTGAATGATAGATGGGTCAGAGACAAGATCAAGAAGGAAATTACCAAATTTTTAGAACAAAATGATAATGAAGACATGAGTTATCAGAACCTCTGGGATACTGCAAAGGCAGTCCTAAGAGGGAAATTTATAGCATTGCAAGCCTTCCTCAAGAGAACAAAAAGAGAGGAAG
>CAUYQV010076819.1:0-13939 GCA_963574575.1 Galagoides demidoff
ATACTCTTATGTGAACTTATTTCCAGAAAATTTTGGTGGTGACTCTTGTGACAAAAGGTGGTTAAGTAGCATTGTTATGTAATGTTTATATACTATAGAATTTTTAATGGAAGAAGGTAAATCAGATTTCTGAGGGCACCATTAACAGTGTATTTCCTTAAATTTAGTTTCCTGATTGTAATGGGTGCTGCAAATGCATTTGCACATTGCAATAAGTTAAGATGAAATGAATTGTTATTAAATTATAGCAAAAAGAAGTGTAAATGGGGTTAAAATCCTTTCACTCTTTGTATTTTTTTAAGGTTTTTATTCCTTAAATGTAAAATGACTACCTGATTTTTGATGTAAACTCATTAAATTCAAAGAGAAAAAAAAAAAAAAAAACTCCCATCAGCTTCTATTGTCTATAAGATTTGGCATGATTTGTTTTTTGAAATTATCCTTTATTGGCGGCACCTGTGGCTCAAAGCAGTAAGGCACTGGTCCCATATGCTGGAGGTGGCAGGTTCAAACCCAGCCCCAGCCAAAAACCATGAAAAAAAAAAAAGAGTATCTTTTATTTTTATTTATAAATATTAGTTGCCTATTTTTTGAGACTTTGGAAAAGAAATAACTAATGACTCCATACTGAAGCTCACAGTCAAAGCATTCTATGACAGACGTACTCTTATCTGACAATGTGAATGTTACTTAATTTTTGCATTATTATTATTGCTCAGTATTTCAATGCAGCAATCATCTGATTTATTTTCTGAATGTATTTATATTTGTTCGTTCTTTACGAGGTTTTTGTTTCTAATCCTTATCTTAAACTTTGTTATTGTTATTAAATTTTAAGCCTTTTTAATTTTGTGAAGGCAAAAAGTGGAAACCAAATAAACACATGTATATGTATAGAGAAAATTAAATTAAAAAATTCGAAAAAAAACTCCCATCAGCCTCATTGTGGAAAATTTTGATGACTCTTTTCTTGAGCCCAGGAATTTGACACTCGCCTGGGCAACATAAAGAATCCTTTCTCGGCTCAGGGCCTGTGGCTCAATTGGCTAAGGTGCCAGCCACGTACACCTAAGGTGGCGGGTTTGAATCCCCAGCCTGGGCCTGTCAAACAACAATGATGGCTGCAACCAAAAAAAAAAAAAAAAAGAAATGGCCAGGCATTGTGGCAGGCGCCTGTGGTCCCAGCTACTTGGGAGGCGGAGGCAGGAGACTCGCTTGAGCCCAGGAGTTGGAGGTTGCTATGAGCTGTGATGTCATAGCACTCTACTCTACCCAGGGGGATAGCTTGAGGCTCCGTCTCAAAAAAAAAAAAAAAAAAAAGAATCCCTTCTCTTCACAAATTCTTTTAATTCACTGGGAGGCTGAGGCAGGAGAACCACTTGAGCCAAGACCTGGAGACTGCAGTGAACCATGACTGCACCACTGACTCTATCCTGAGAGATAATAGACTTTGTCTCTCTGAAAAAAAAAATCCAAATTCTTAGGGTTAAAAGGCTCTTCAGAAATCCAGAGGTCCAGAGGTCCCATATTCTAATCTCTTGTTGTTATGCAAAATCTTTTTGTTTGTTTGTTTGTTTTTGAGGCAGAGTCTCACAATGTCACCCTCACAATAAAGTACTGTAGCGTCACAGCTCACAGAAACCTCAAACTCTTGGGCTTAGGTGATTTTCTTGCCTTAGCCTCCCAAGCATCTGGGACTACAGGAGCCCACCACAATGCTCAGCTATTTTTGTTATTGTTACAGCTGTCATTGTTGTTTGGCAGGCCCAGGCTGGGTACGAACCCACCAGCTCTGGTGTACGTGGCCACTGCCCCAGCTACTTGAACTATAGGTGCTGAGCTGCTCTACATAAAATCTTATGGCCTAATGGTAAACAATCCAAATCAAAATTAATTGAAACAGGCAAAAATAATTGTATTTTATTATTTCTAAGACATGTACTCTTCCCCATTTAGCATTTTTGGCATTAGAATGCATCTAAGAATCAAGGAGTTAGGAAGGCATTTTCATAGAGATGTAATGTCTTTCTTTTCTTTCTTAAATGGATTTTTTTGAGACAGAGTCTCAAGCTGTTGCTCTTGGTAAAGTGCCTTGGCATCACAGCTCACAGCAACCTCAAACTCTTGGGCTTTAGCGATTCTCTTGCCTCAGCCTCCCAAATAGCTGGGACTATAGGCACCCACCACGACACCCAGCTATTTTTTTGTTGCAGTTGTCAGCATTGTTTTAGCAGGCCTGGGTCAGGTTTGAACCTGTCAGCCTCAGTGTATATGGTCGGCACCCTACCCACTGAGCTATGGGCACTGCCCTTAGATGGAATCTTAAGATGAGTTTACGACAGAAGGAGATCTAGAGCCAATGAAATTTTCTCAAGACAAAGCTCAGGCCCCTCTTACAAAACAAATTCTTACTCTGCAAAATACTGATTTGAACTCAACTTTATATAGTCCCATGCATAATACATAATATGGCACAATCTGGAACCACCCCCTCCTTTTTTTTGTTGAGGCAGGGTCTCCCTCTGTTACCAGGCTAAAAGAAGTAGTGGCATCATCATAGCACACAGGGACCTCAAACTCCTGGGCTTAAGCGAGCCTCCTACCTCAGCCCCCAGAATATTAAGGACTAGAGGTATGCGCCACCTGGCTAATTTTTTGTAGAGAGGGTCTCACTCTTGTTCAAGCTGGTCTGAAACTCCTGGCCTCAAGCAATTCTTCTGCCTCAGCCTCTCAAAGTGCTGGGATTACAGGTGTGAGGCACCACACCCAGCCTGGAAGTCTTTTAAAATACAGTATAGGCATCTTAATAACAACCTAGTATATGTTTTATATGCTTTTCTTCCTTAACAACTAGGGAAACGAAAGGGATGGTTTGGAATTTGAAACAGCAATGCCCGTGGAGCCCTATAATCAGTAGGCACTCCTGAAGAGCAAGAATTCTCAGGTTCTGCGACAAGTAGGAATCACACATCAAGGAACTCATTTAGTTTTAGCTCCATACGTTATTCACCATACCTAAAGGAAACCAATGGCTTTAACTACAGTGATGAAAAATACATCATCTATTTTCTACTGGGCCAAATCTTTCTCAGTATTTCTCATAACAGAAAAAGTCTTCTTCCCAAAACATGCCTTTCCTCTCATATTTCTATCAAAAATACCACTTAGCCACCCAAGTTATGACCAGAAGACTTGTTCAATTTATGCCATCTCCATCCTGTTACACGAAGATCTATTTTTTCTTCATCCCCACAATCACTGCTTTATTTTCACCTCTCATTATACCCCTTTGTTGCCTTCAACCTATCTCCATCTCACTTGTTTTTTCTTTTGAGACAGAGTCTCACTTTGTTGCACCCCCCACTCCCAGTAGAGTATGGTGGCATCACAGCCCACAGCTATCTCAAACTCTTGGGCTCAAGCAATTCTTCTGCCTCATCCTCCTGAGTAGCTGGGACTACAGATGCCCGCCAAAATGCCTGGCAATTTTCAGAGATGGAGTCCTACTCTATCTCAGAGCTGGTCTTGAACTCCCGAGCTCAGGCAATCCACCCACCTCGACCTCCCAGAGTGCTGGGATGCTGGGATTCGTCTCACGTTTTTTAAAGTTTCTGTTTTTGTATAAAACTGGTATGACAAACAAGTGACACCTGTTACTACGTCCAAGGAGAGGAGGCCTACTGTGTTAAGGACAGCAAAGACCATCATAGTATCTACCACCAGGAACAGCAGTCCCAAGACGTAAAGCCAATGTGTGATTTGCAGGTGTCAGAATCACCAAGACAGACCTGACTTATGCAGGCACTGGCTGAACAAGACTTTGTTCACACCAACAGAGAGACAGTAAAATCACCTACAATGATGTCAGCCCCCACGGCTAGCAGGTCTTAACCCACAGCCAACACAGTGAGATTGTTATATCCTCCAGTCATGCTTCAGGCAAAGGACCTCTCTTCCCTCCTTGTTGGGGATAAATATAGCAGTCAGGTGAGCAAGAGTGACACAGCATACACACTTAAATAAAACAAGGTACACATCAAGGCCAGAACAGGGAAAGATACCGCCACTAGATCTGCCCAACACAGGCTGCGAAGGCTCTATCTCTTTGCAAGGAAATGTTTCAGACCCAAGGCCACTGTATGTACCATATGAGAGGTGAGAAGCTGGGCATCACTGCCCTTCCCAACTTGATACACGCACATTATTTAAAGACATACACAAGAAAAGCAATAAATTATATCCCAAATCTCTCCAATCAGAAATAATCAGATGTCAACATCACTGAGGACATCTTTTTGTATATATCCACAATACTACATAGAAAAAAAATTTTTTTTTTGGTTTTGAGACAGAGTGTCGCCCTCAGTAGAGTGCTGTGCCATCACAGCTCATAGCAACCTCAAACTCTTGGGCTTAAGCGATTCTCTTGCCTCAGCCTCCCAAGTAGCTGGGATTACAGACACCCACCATAAAGCGCGGCTACAGTCAGACTGATTTCATCTGTTTTGGTGGCGGTTTTATTTTACCTGATGTTCTTTCTGATGTTAATCATTCTGCATCAATTACGGGTTGAGTATCCTTTATTGGAAATGCTTCAGAAGTGTTTAAGATTTTTCATTTTTGGAATATTTGCATAAACATAATGAGCTATCTTGGGGATGGAACCCACATGTAAATACAAAATTCACTTATAATTCATATATACAGCTGGAAGGAAACTTCATACAGTATTTTCAGTAATTTTGTACATGAAACAAAGTTTATGTTAAATATCTATGTGTGGAAATTTCTACTTGTGGCATCATGTCAGTGCTTAAATGTTTCTAATTTTGGAGAATATCAGATTTTAGACTGAGGATGCTCAATCGATATTCTGATATATAGAGTATACTCATAATACATACTACAAAGGAGTTTTTTTCTTTTCTAAAAACATTTTCCATATTGTCATCTTGCTCATACTTAACCCAGAGAATTTGTTTCACACCCTTTAGCAGTTTGGACGGCGTGAATCCTCCAAACACCCCAACTTCTAAGAACTATGTTCCCAGACCAACAGCTACAGTGCCAACCACTGCTTTCTGACCACTGTTCTGGGGGGTCATTGTGAGGCTCAATATTGTATGACAACCTGGCAAAGCTACAGTTCCCAGTTACTCTGCTAAATACAAATGAATACTAATATAGGTATTTCTGTAAGATATTTTGAAGATATGATTACAGTCTACCTAGTTAACTTACGTAACACCTAATTTCTTCAATTGAAAGGCCTTAAATTGGGCGGGGCATATTGTCTTCACAAGTTAAAGACCAGCCTGAGCAAGTGGGAGACCCTTGCCTCTAAAAAACAGCTGGACAGGCTTGGCGCCTGTGGCTCAAGTGGCTAAGGCACCAGCCACATACACGTGAGCTGGCAAGTTCGAATCCAGCCCGGGCCTGCCAAACAACAATTACAGCTGCAACCTAAAAATAGCAGGCATTGTGGTGGGTGCCTGTAGTCTCAGCTACTTGGGAGGCAGAGGCAGGAAAATCGCTTGAGTCCAGGAGTTGGAGGTTGCTGTGAGCTGTGATGTCCCAGCACTCTACCCAGGGTGAGAGCTTGAAGTGCTCTCTCAAGAAAAAAAGCATAGGCCTTAGTAAGAACAGACCTTAAACTGCCTAAAAACATTGATCTGGCTATGGATAGCAGCAACTTAAGCTCAGGTCACATCAAGGGTTCCAGGCTTTCCTAAGGACCTGCCCCATGAATTTAGGACATAGGTGCCTAGGCAGCCCTTACAATCACTTAAGTCATTTCTTTGCAATAAATCTTGTAATATCTTTCTTCTATTGGTTCTGTTTTTCTGGATTAACCCTGACTAATAGTGACCTAGGTAATTCTCCTCTGGTAACCTATTTAATTAATGACCACAAAGCACAAAATATAGAACATTCCCGCCGTGTTTGGCTTGTTCCCAAAACTCCACACAACACTTTGGATTCTGGCAAACTTAGCCTGTCTTTATAGGGCTTTTCTGGAAATCTACTTTTTCCATGAATTGTCCCAGGGATGCCTATGTTAGGCCCTTGGTCTCCTCCAATGTGAAAACTTCCAAATTTGGTTAACTACTCTTTCCTCATTATTGTTCTGAGGAGACAGGAATCTGTGCTTACCCCGACACCAACCATCTGGTCTTTCAGAATCTTTGTCTCCATTGGCCAGTATTTTGAGATATAAGTAAGGTTGTTCCTTCTTTGCTTGGTTGCAATTTATAGACAGTTTGGGGGATTTTTTTGTAATTTGTTTTCTTGACTGGGAGTAGGTGGTTTGTCATCTTACCTGCCATCTTAACCCTAAAATCTTACTTAATACTTGTTCTTTTGCCTTTTCCAATGGAATGACCTTACAATAAGATCCAAGCACACCACCAGGCAGAGAAAGTCTTGTATTTTAGAATTTAAGTTTTAATCTCTGAAAAAAAGGTTATCATTGGGCAGTGCCTGTGGGTCAGTGGGTAAGGCGCCGGCCCCATATACCCAAAGTGGTGGGTTTAAACCCTGCCCCAACTAAACTGCAACAAAAAATAGCTGGGCATTGTGCAGGTGCCTGTAGTCCCAGGTACTCAAGAGGCTGAGGCAAGAAAATCACCTAAGCCCAAGATTTGGAGGTTGCTGTGAGCTATGACGCCATGGCCAGCACTCTACCGAGGGTGATAAAATGAGACTTTTGTCTCTTAAAAAAAAAAAAAAGTTATCACTGAACAATTCTGCCCTGTAAGTTAAATCAACCTTCCTGGAACTTTTACCCTGTGAGGCTGAAGAGAATCATAGTACTACATAAATTTAACAAGCACCTCCACAAAAGACTAATTAAGGTCCCATTCTTCAAAAGATTGAGTTCTAGTATACTAAGCTTACAGTTTACAATCACACACCTTTTGAGAAATATAAAATTGTGCAGCTACTAGGAAAAAGTTTTGTTTCCTCAAAAAATTAAACAAAATCATATGACCTAGTAATCTGTTCCCAGGTATGTAACTCAAAAGAACTGAAAGCAGGGACACAAGCAAAAAAGCAGAAACCCAAGTGTCCATCAACAGATGAATAGCCATTCATAGAATGGAATATTATTCAGCCTTGCAGTATTATAGATACTACAGCATGCATGAACCCTGCAAACATTCTGCTAAGTCAAACAAGGCAGTAATGAGATGACAAATAGTGTAATGATTCCACCTCTGTGAGATACCTAGAATAGGCAAATTCATATAGACAAAAGATAGATTAAAAGCTATCAAGGGTGCTATTGCTTAGTAGGTACAGGTTACCTTTAAAAAGTTACAGGGCTGGCTGGGTGGTACATGCCTGTCTCTTTTTTAAAAAAAAAAAAAAAAAAAAAAAGGATTGGGGGCTTGGAATGGTGGCTCAGGTCTGCAATCCCAGCACTTTGGGAAATCAACACAGGGGGATCGATTGCAGCCAGGAGTTTGATTTTTTGTTGTTTTGGGTTTTTTTGAAACAGTCTCACTTTGCTGCCCTCAGTAGAATGCTGTGGTGTCATAACTCACAGCAACCTCAAACTCTTGGGCTCAAGCAATTCTCTTGTCTCAGCCTCCCACATAGCTGGCTACAGATGCTGGCCACAACACTCAGCTATTTTTAGAGACAGGGTCTTGCTCTTGTTCAGGCTGGTCTCGAACCTGTGAGCTGAGGCAATCCACTCACCCCGGCCTCCCAGAGTGCTAGGATTACAGCCCAGCCTGCACCCATGAGTTTGAAACCAGCCTAAGCAAGAGCTACTCCTTCTCTAAAAATAGCGGTGTTGTGGCAAGAACCTATAGTCCCACCTATGAAGGAGACTGAAGCAAGAGAACTGTTTGAGACCTCAGTTGAGGTTACCACGAGCTGGGCTGAAGCCACTGCACTCTAGCCTAGGTAACAGTGAGACTCTTGTCTCCAAAAAAAAAAAAGGAAAGAAAGCAAGAAAGAAAGGGCTCGACACTTGTAGCTTAGCAGCTAGAGTGCCAGCCCCATACACTAGAGCTGACCAGTTAGAATCCAGCCTGGGCCCGCCAAACAACAAGAACAAGAACCAAAAATAGCCTGGCGTTGTGGCGGGAACCTGTAGTCCCAGCTACTTGGGAGGCTGAGACAAGAGAATCGCTTGGGCCCAAGAGTTTGAGGATGCTATGAGCTGTGACACCACAGCACTCTACACAGAGAGACACAGTGAGACTCTGTCTTAAAAAAAAAAAAAAGGTCAAATTTTATCTTTTTTTTTAATGTGATCATATGCTTTTTTAAAATTACGTACCTTTTACGTCAACTAAAAAGCCATTATGGTATGAAACCATGGAGTTACATGCAGCACTAAAGATAAGTTTACAGGCTCGGTGCCTGTGGTTCAAGTGGCTAAGGCACCAGCCACATACATCTAAGGTGGCAGGTTCGAATCCAGCCTGGGCCGGCCAAACAACACTGATGGCTGCAACCAAAAAAAATAACCAGGCATTGTGGCAGGCGCCTGTGGTTCCAGCTACTTGGAAGGCTGAGACAGGAGACTCGCTTGAGCCCAGGAGTTAGAGGTTGCTGTGAGCTGTGATGCAACAGCACTCTACCCAGGGGGACAACTTGAGGTTCTGTCTCAAAAAAAAAGATAAGCTTACAATATGCAGCTGTCCTTAGTCAGACTTAGGGGAAGAGTAAGTACACATAACAAGAAAAAAATACTCAGGAATCAATCTTCACAAAACATAAACCAAAAGCTCTAGAGCAGAAATCACTCGGCTTGGGGCAGGAGTTTATTTTTGATGCTATGGCACCTAAATAGAAATGTTAAGTACTTTGAAGATAACAAATACCACTCAACAGCATCACTCCCCCTTACCCTGTTATCCTAGTATCATTTACCTTAAGGAGGCAGCTATTGCATTACTTATCCACACACCAGGAAGGCAAAAGTGATAGCAATCTTGAGTCTTCTCAGTTCTCACCAACACAGAAGTTTCAACATCTATCATAAAAGCGTTACAAAATGGACAAATGCCCTTTTACCTAATAGCAAAAATCTCTAACTTTCTGAGAACTGTGCCCAAAGACCCCAAGTAGAAAAGTTGACATTTTAATCCAGGAAAATTACTCCTCACTAGCAAAGCCCATTAAGTGACTGTGCTTGTTTCCAAACCAGGTCCCTGACCCCGCCTCCGACCGCTCACCAAGTGTAGATCTGCAGCTCGCTGGAAGGTACGTTCCCGCGTGAGAATTCGTCCATTCGGTGATGGCGGCCGTTATTAGTGGTGAACACTCGGAGCAGCAGCGGGCATGTCTAGGGGAGACAGGAAAGGAAGCACAGCTGTTAAAGGCAGCGGCTGTGAGTCCGGAGTTTCTTTCCCTACTCCAGGCGCCGCGGCCTACAAGCCGCTTAGGGACCAAAAAACACACGGGTAGCGCCCCTCCGTGCTTCCGGGCCCACCCAAACCTCTTCCTGGACGCCACAGTGCCGGGGCCCTCACCTTCTCTCGGTCGATTGGTTTCTCCGGTTCCTTCTTAATTTCCTCCTGGGTAACGCGCGATTCCACCGCCATCTTCTTCCTATGGCCCGCTAGACGCTCAGTCTGACCTCCGACCCCCGCAGCGAGCATGAGCACGAAGTCTCTCGCGATGAGACGCTCGTGGTTTTATCGACGGCCGGGGGGGCGGGGCGGGGCGGGGCGTTTCCCTGCGCAGGCGCAATTCGTGGCGTGAGCCCCGGCCTGGTGCGCCTGCGTACTGAGACTTTCAGGAAAAGGTGGGTGGTGGCGTCCGTGGGAAGTGTGTTGCGTGATGGTTTATTTTGTTGTTGTTGTTTTTTTTTTGAGACAGAGTCCTAATCTGTCGCACTGGGTAGAGAGCTGTGGTATCACAGCTCACGGCAACCTCCAACTCTTGTGCTTAAGCGATTCTTTTGCCAAGTAGCTGGGACTACAGGTGCCCGCTACAACGCCCGGCTGTTTTTTGGTTCTAGTTCTCATTTTGTTTAGCAGACCTGGGCCTCGGTGCATGTGGCCGGCGCCCTAACCGCTGAGGAATGGGAGCCAGGCGAGATGTTTTTTAACTTTAATGTTTACAGGTGAGGTAAGCTTAAAGTGACGTTTTCACACGTAAAGATGAAAACCTTACTGGACACAAAACAACATTACAGATGGCAAGCAAAAACCTATTCTTTTGTTAGCAAAATTCTGATTTTTCCCTGCTGATAAAGGAATCACAGACCCGGTTTCTGACCGCAGGAGTCGGAGGCCCAGCGGCCAGGGCGGGACGGCGCCTCTTCGGAAGGAGCCGCTACAAGCTGTGGCTGGACGTGCCTGCTTCCATGTCCGCACTCGGAGCTAGGGGGATCAAAGACTAAAAAGTGACCAGCTGAGCTAGAACTTTTGAACTTTTGGGAAATAACGTGCTAGAATATTTTCATGACCCGTGGGTAGAAATGTATGATACAAAAAGCCCTACCCAGAAACGAATGGTTATTTGACTAGATTTAACTTGGAAAAAAACAATCAGACCTTCCAAATACATCATTAAGCGAGAAAGATACAAGTCACAACCTACCAATGCGGAACTGAAAAAGACAACGCTATCAGAAAATGGGTTAAATAACGGATATTTTGTTTATTGTTCACAGAAGATTAAACGCCAATTAGTGTCAACATAAGAAAGGATGCCCAACTTCTTGAATAGTCATAGCAATGCAAATTTAAACACATTAACATTTCACTCGCCAGACTGGCCAAAATGTAAATAAAAGTCCAAGAACCAGGTGCACACAAGGGTATGGATAAAAGGGTGCTTATAGACAGATTAGTCTCATCTACTTTGGAAAAACTAAGTGGCATTACCTAGAAAGATTCTGTCCAATAGGAAAAACTGGAAAGTGAACACGAAGCAACATTTTGAATGTTCTAACATCTTTATTTGTAATAAAATCAATCCAACTAATCTGTCTATCAAGAGGGTATTCATAAAACGGAATACCATAAGGACTTGAAAGTAAACAAATAAATCAATATACTTTTGTTTTTGTTGTGCAATACACTTTTATTTTCCTTTTACCTTTGCAGCCAGCTTTGAGTAATTGTTGAAACAATAGAATGGCATGAAATTTCATTAAATTGTATGCATATGGCTCTAGAACACCTTAACAATTATGACAAGGCAATTATAAATAACTTTTTTTTGTTAGTAATACATATTTGCTTTTTAAACTACATTAGAGAGCTGCCTTATCTAGGATTAGCTAGGAAAGAGCCACAGTACCATCCCAGGAGCCCCACCTCCCTAAAAGTTCAGACTCCAATTTTGAAAATCCTGAGGCTTTCTAGTTCCATAAGGTATAGTCAAGCAGAGGGTTACTTGGGTTGAAACTATTCTTGAAACTCAATAATGGGCCTGTTTCCCAGTGGTTAGGGCGGTGTCTACATGCACTGGAGCTGGTGGGTTCAAACTTGACTCCGGTGTCCTAAACAACAATAACAAAAAAAAAAAAAAAATAGCCAGGCATTGTGGTGGGCACATGTAGTCCCAGCTACTGGGAGACTGAAGCAAGAGAATTGCTTAAGCCCAAGAGTTTGATGTTGGTGTGAGCTGTGACTCCATAGCACTCTATGGAGGGTGACATAATGAGACTCTGTTAAAAAAAAAAAAAAAGAAAGAAAGAAAAGAAACTTAATAACATTTTACCTTCTCATCATTGTGCAAAACCCTTTCTACTATTTTTACTCCTCTTGGGTATTCTGCAGAATTTCATGTAAAACTCAGATTCTGGTATTTTCAAGTTTATCACCTTTAGAATAACAAATCCTATCACTTAAGAACCACCAAATCAGGGTGGTGCCTGTGGCTCAAAAGGGTAGGACGCTGGCCCCATATGCCAGAGGTGGTGGGTTCAAACCCAGCCCCAGTCAAAAAACTGCAAAAAAAAAAAAAAGACCAACAAATCAGAGATGGGTATATAGTTAGCAATCTAAGAGAATGGCAACGTTTTATGTAGGATTCCAAATGTTCCAATGAAGCAAAACTTAGTATATGCCACTTTGTGTAGAAAGAAATTTATTTATTTTTTTGAGATAGTCTCACTATGTTGCACCCTTGATAGAGTACATTGGCGTCACAGCTCACAGCAACCTCCAACTCCTGGGCTTAAGTGATTCTCTTGCTTCAGCTTCCTAAGTAGCTAGGACTACAGGTGCCCACCACAACTCCCTGCTATTTTTTGTTGCAGTTGTCATCGTTGTTTAGCTGGCCCTGGCTGAATTCCAACCTGCCAGCCTCAGTGTATATGGCTGGTGCTGTAACCATTATGCTACGGGCACTGAGCCAGAAAAAAATTTTAGATCTGAGACTATTCCAGAGTAAAGCAGCCTCAGGCACATTTTATTTATTTATTTATTTATTTATTTATTTATTTGAGACAGAGTCTCACTATGTCACCCTCAGTAGAGTGCTGTGGCATCACAGGTCACAGCAACCTCAAATTCTTGGGCTTAAGCAATTCTCTTGCCTCAGCCTCCCAAGTAGCTGGGACTACAGGTGTCTGCTACAACACCTGGCTATATTCTGCTGCAGTTGTCATTTAGCTGGCCTGGGCCAGGTTCAATCCTGCCGGCCTCGGTGTATGTAGCTGGCTCCGTAACCACCGTGCTATGGGCGCCAAGCCAAAGCACATTCTTAATATGAAAGTTTCCAAGGCATCTCCCTCTCCCAAGAGATAATCAGATTGTGAATTGGTTTTCAGACAAACAACCAAAAGGATAAGCATCCAAGTTCCTAATTCAGTCTTCAAAAATTAGAAGTTACAAATACTCCAAAGATAGAGTTGAAACTTTTTGTTTGAATAACAAGAGATTAACTGTAAGAAGCATATAATCAAAAACTTTTCTTTGGCTCACCTGTAGCTCAGGTGGCTAGGGCACCAGCCATATATGCCAGAGCTGACAGGTTCAAATCCAGCCGGGGCCAAAAAATAGCTGTGCATTGTGGCGGATGCCTGTAGTGCCAACTACTTGGGAGGCTGAGACAAGAGAATCACTTGAGCCCAGGAGTTTGAGGTTGCTGTGAGCTGTGACGCTATGGCACTCTACCTAGGGTGACAGCTTGAGACTCTGTCTCAAAACAAACTAAAAAAAAAGAAAAAAACTTATAGCTAAGATGTGTAATGCATAAATATATGAAAAATAAAATTCACAGTTTTAAAACTAGAATTCAAGTTTGACTAATCTTAATTTTATAAGTATATTAATTTCTATTTTTTTTTGAGACAGCCTCAAGCGGTCCCCCAGGATAGAGTGCTATGGCATCACAGCTCACAGCAACCTCCAACTCCTGGGCTCAAGCGAGTCTCCTGCTCAGCCTCCCAAGTAGCTGGGACCACAGGCACCCGCCACAACGCCCTGCCATTTTTTGGTTGCAGCTGCCATTGTTGTTTTGGCGGGCCAGGCTGGATTCGAACCTGCCACCTTAGGTGTATGTGGCTGGTGCCTTAGCCACTTGAGCCACAGGCTCTGAGCCAGTATATTAATCTCTAAATACAACATAAAACAGGCAGCATCGTCAGATGTACAATTAAAGTATAACAGAAACAACAATGAAAGAAGAAATAGGTTTCTGATAGAAAATTCCTTCTGATGAAATTGCCAATAAATAGGACCACCTGAGTGTATTTCAGATCCTTTTCACTTAAGGGATATCCGAATTGATTGCTAAGGATATTAAATAGCTTTTGGAAAAATTAGCAACAGTCGCGCACCTGTGGCATTGGCTTCTTCTCATACTGTGGATTGCTGGAGAATAAAGGAAAACTCAGTGTATTTTTTTTTTTTGAGACAGAGCCTCAAGCTATCCCCCTGGGTAGAGTGCCATGGCATCACAGCTCATAGCAACCTCCAACTCCTGGGCTCAAGCCAGTCTCCTGCCTCCACCTCCCAAG
>CAUYQV010076822.1:0-69093 GCA_963574575.1 Galagoides demidoff
ACAACAATTATGAGAAAGACATGATGGCTATGTTAGCCAGTTGGATGAGAGTTTTCCAAACTGCATATGGAAGCAACACACTGTATCCTATGATAGAATTAATGTACACAATTATGATCTAATAAAAGAAAAAAAAAGAAATAAGGGGGGAAAGCAATTAAAACATAAACAGAAGACATGAAGAGGTACTTCACCAAAGAGGATTTAAGGATGGCAACTATGACATCAAAAGATGCTCCCCATCATTAACCATGAAGCAATGCTTGTCAGATTAAAGCTGCAGGGAGCTGTCAGTGCACACCTGTCGGCGTGGATGGAATCACGGTGCTGAGAGGAGGGGGTGGCCGAACGCACTGCTCCTGGGAGTGCAAAATGGTGTAGCTGCTCTGGAAAGATTCAACAACTTTAAATTAAAACATACTGGTACCATGTGACCCAGCAGTCCACTCCTGGATATGTCCCCAAAGGAATGAAAACTTGGGTTCACACAAAAACCCATATGGGAGCGTTACAGTTGTGAAATGTCCTTCACGGGGTGAGGGGTAAGCAGAGGGTGGCGCGTCTGTGCAGGGAAAGGGGTGGGCTTTGGGGGCACATAGTACGGGACTCCCAGAGCCTGTGCCGAGAGAAAGGATGCGTCTTCAAGGGGGACAGAACATTCCATCTCCATGACCTTCTGGAGAAGACAGAACTTTGGGGCTGGAGACCAAGTTAGAGGATTCTGCCTTGGAGGTGTGATGAGGGTGTGACTCTAAAGATCTGGTAGGAGGGAGCCTGGGGGCAACAGGATATGCTGTGCCCCATTTTGTGTGAGTCCCTGCACGTGTCATAGTTGCAGAACTGTACACCAGAAAGTCATTTTGGCATTTGACAACTTAGACTTCCTATATAACGTATAGAAGGTGGCACAGGAGAACACAGCCTGGGGACTAGGGCATGGCAAGGACCCAGGGCAGGTGATGGCTGGCAACTGGACCTGGGAAGCAGGACATGATCCTGTTGTTTTGTGGGAAGTTAAAACTGGTTAACAAGGGCCAGGTGCAGTGGCTCATGCCTGTAATCCTGGCACTCTGGGGAGCCAAGGTGGGTGGATTGCCTGAGATCTCACAGGTTCGAGACCAGCCTGAGCAAGAGTGAGACCTTGTCTCTAAAAACAGCTGGGCATTGTGGTAGGCGCCTGTAGTCCCAGCTACTCAGGAGGCTGAGGCAAGAGAATTGCTTGAGCCCAAGAGTTTGAGGTTTGCTGTGAGCTGTGATGCCACAGCACCGTACTGAGGGCAGCAAAGTAAGACTCTGTCTCAAAAAAACAAAAACAAACTGGTTAATAAGTATTGAAATAGAGACCTGAACACTCCTCTGGCCAATAAAGTAAGAAGGATTTTAGTATTTTTTATCAAATGCCCTTTTCCTACGTCATGACACAGCAACGTGTGTCCTCCTGGAAGCAGGAGTCTGGCACTGAATGCCTTTCTCTGCTCACGAGGTCTGTGGTCAAGTGGTGGTCCTCCTATCGTCAGGTAATGCTCCCAAGTTGGCCAAATGCTGAAAGTTGGTTATTTTGAAGTTTAAAAAGATAAATGTGATTGTTGGTAGTAGTAGGCCTATCTCATGGGTGGGAGGGCTCCCGGTCCTCCAGGCTGCCTGGTCCTGCAGAAGGGGCCCTAGCAGTCTGCTGGAGGGCTCCAGGCTTCCCCCCTCATCCCCAGCAGTGCTTCTGCCTTCTTGAACTGCAGTGTGGGTCACTGCTAATAGCACTTCACATCTTAGATAAAGAAAGTATGGACGTGGCCTCCATACACCTGTTCTGTTCACCATCAGATAAATCCCTCCTCTGGCTTTGGAAAATTCTGTGTCCCAGCCCAGTTATGAGATAATTATGGCTTCAGAGGGGTTTGTGTTTTCACAAGCTTGTTGGTGAGAGGAACTGGTTCAATAGGTCATTTTAGAAATACCACCTTTCTTGTAAATGACTTTTCAAGGTGTGTGGGTTTGGGTCCTAGTCACTGTTGTCTGCTGTAGTCTGGCAGAAGCACCTGTCTTAGGACAGTTGGGTTGAAACACAAATCAGCATTTGGGATTTGAAATGCCATATGACTACTCCCTTTTGTGGCTTGGCACTGGTTAAATTGAATGTGAATGGTTGAATTATGCCAGGATGATTCCAAACTTTATAATTATGACACTCAGAAATCCAGATGCAGCTACAAAAACCACCCGGCCACAGCAGCTTCAGATCTATTTCTGAGGGGATATAAGTTTTTAAGTTTCACAACTTACTTAAGAGATTTCTCCACTTAAAAGAAAATGTTATTATTGCATTTTTTTATTTTTAGATTTTTTTCCCTATCATGTTTACAGTTTCATAAGAAGAAAAATTTTCAATAAGTAGATTTGATTTCAAAATTACAAAGCTGGGCAGGAAACATAGACATCTATGTGAACAGAGTCTCCTAGGCCTTTACCTTCAGAGACTGTTCCTCGGGGAAACATCTCATTATCTTTACCTCCTTTATAAGCACTTTCTGGAAATTACTTTCAGGTTCTGTCGATCTTGGTTATGGTGAGCTGTATAAGGCTGGGACCCTTCTGGGACGGCATTTAGTTTTGGGCGAGCCCTTCTGTCCACTAGCTGGGGCCACCCTCTCCCCTCGGGCTACCTTGGGGTGTGTTAACACATAGTAGTGTTAACTTACATGTCAACAACGTTAAATTGTTGTGTGACCGAATGGGTTATTTTTGAGCGCCACACCTGTGCTGACTGATACTACACCACGTCCTGGGCAACCGAGGTAGGTTTGCCCTCATTCCCTTCACTGGTAACGAGCATTTGTGGATCCAAGGAGGGTGGCTGGATCCATCTGGGTTCTATCCTCTCACACGTCCTGGCCCATCCCTGGCACCTGGTCTGTGATGCTGAAGGGGCCCGAGAGCACTCCAGCTCTGGAGGTGCTGCTGTGTTCCTGAATATCAACCTGAACCCCGCAGTCCCGGACACCCGGCCACCCTCACCTCCACCGTGTGCTGCTGTGGGAGCTGAGCCTTCTGGAAACCAGCAGGGTCCAAGCCAAACACAGACTCTCACCTTGTGTCTCTGTGTTTTAGTTCAAATGCAAGTTGAAATCCTCTCCTCAAGATGTGAAAGGTTAAGGTCAGTGGCCCCCAGGAATGCAGAGAGTTTATGATCACGGCCTTCTAGAGCCAGGCGGGCAGGACTGCTCTCTAGCTGCACCTGCATGGGGGTTCAGTGGCAGTGTCTTCACTAGGGGCTGGTCATCCGGAAAGCCGCAGCCTAGCCAGGCTCCCTGTGGAGGCTCCACATCCTTCCTGCCTGCACCCACCTGCCAGGCTTGTTGTGCTGTGGGTTCTACCATCCTGCTCAGAAGGGCCAAGGATGGTGCTCGCCAGCACTTTCTGGGCTTACCTTGTCACCAGTTTGCCATTGGTCCAGAAAGTCCCCTCCCTGCTCCCTCTGATCCAGCTTCCTTCTGCCCAGGCTCTGCTGTCTGTGGAACATACCGTGTGGGAGAGCACGCTGGCCGGGTTCCCACATGTGACAGCACAGTGCTGGCAGAGACAAGCCCAGGTGATATTTGGCATGCAAAGCCATTTGGCATGTTGAGTTCTTGTCTCGTGTTTCAAAACTTCCTAATGTGAAGTGACCACTGAGAGGCATCTGCCCCTGTGCAGGTAGCTGGTTCAGGATGGCTCCTCCTAGACTCTGGGGCTTGCATTTAGGATTATCACCCCTGCCCCCAGCTCCATGAAGCCATCTCCCCCCTACAGCTGCCAAGGGCTGGGAGCAGTGGGGCTCTACTCCCTAGCACAGCATCCTGGGTTGGAGCATTTGCCCCAGAGTCAAGTCCCTGAGCACAGGACTAAGGCAGGTGGGAGCAGAGGCACTGTCTCCTGGCCTGTCGTACGAGTGCTTAACAGTGTGTCAATAGCTGGTGTTCTGAGAAGCCATGGAATGTTTTAAGTATATAATTTTATTTTTATTGTTGGTGAAACATTGAGGACGCAGTGAGCCAGGTGACACTGCTGTGTTTGCTGGGTGACGTCCCTCCATTAATAGTGGCTTGCTCCCAAGGGGTGTGTCACACACCGTGACCCCCCACCGCCTCCCTCCTTCCCTCTCTCTGCTCCTCCACCCCCTACCATGTACTAGCATCAGTTGTCCTCATATCAGAATTGAGTACATTGGATTATTGCTTCTCCATTCTTGTAATGCTTTACTAAGAAGAATGTATTTCAACTCCATCCAAATTAATACAAAAGATGTAAAGTCACCATCCTTTTCAGTGGTGTATAGTATTCCATGGTACACACATACCACAGCTTGTTAAACCACTCCTGGATTGGTGGGCATTTAGGTTGTTTCTGTAATTTGGTGATTGCAAATTGAGCTGCAATAAATAGTCTAGTGTGAATGTCCTTATGGTAAAATTATTTTTTTCTTCTGTATAGATGCCCGGTAATGGGATTGCAGGATCAAATGGGAGGTCTAATTTGAGTTCTCTGAGGATTCTCCATTCTTCCTTCCAAAAGAGTTGTATTAGTTTGCAGTCCCCCCAAGTAGTGTAAAAGTGTTCCCTTCTCTCCACAACCACGCTAGCATCTGTAGCTTCTGAGTCTTTATGATATGGGCCATTCTCTCTGGGGTTAGGTGATATTTCAGGGTAGTTTTGATTTGCATTTCTCTGATAATTAGGGATGATGAGCATTTTTTCATATGCTTGTTAGCCATTTGTCTGTCTTCTTTAGAGAAGATTCTATTCATCTCACTTGCCCATTGATATAGGCGATTATTGGCTTTTTTTTGTTGTTGCTTAATTTGAGTTCTCTGTAGATTCTAGATATCAAGCTTTTGTCCAATTCATAATATGCAGATATCTTTTCCCGCTGAATAGTTGAGAGGTTTTAATAAAAAAAGTTTGCAGGATATTGACAAAGCTGCCAGAGTGACTGCCGGTGAGGTTTTGGAGATCCCCATGGTTGGCTGGGTGATGTCCCCGCATGTCCTGCATCCCTGACTATTCTCCAGAAGTGGAGCTCCAGGTTCCTGGCACTGCGTCCATCACTTTGGCATCCCTGCTGGTGTAAATTCAGGGGATATTTTCACTGCCGTCCCTTCCCCAGCCTGGGATGTGGCCTTTACATGCAGAGCCACATGTAGGTGCCTGTGGGGTGTGCACTGCAGCTCAGTATGTGAGCTGATCTTGGACCCAGGTCAGCTGAGGAATAGCTCTTTAATTATAATTCTATGACCAAACAGAAATGGGTTCTTTTGCTCAGTCCCTTGGTGTCATTCGTTTTTTAGCAGGTCATTACTCTGAACTCCACAGGTTTGTGGAGCAGGATGGGAGCGTGTCAAGAGCAGAGCACCACCGGGACCCTGAGTGAGGCCCAGAGGGGTGCACATCAGGAGCAGGTCGTGTGGGTGCACAAATGCCGGGACACCGCGTGGCACTGAGCACACACTAGCTGGGTGACCTTGGCGTTGGGATTCTGAACACTTAGTTTTTCATAGGGTTTTATTCTTTCATTTCAACTCATCACATAGCACTCTCTCCCTTGAGAATGCCTCTGTCACCACGAAGTATGAGGGTGACGCTCGTTCCTCTGCCCCCTGCCTGGTGTGGCGAGTCATCCAATGCAGATGAGTCAGAGGAAGAGGCCTCCGTGACTGGGTTTCATTTCCGTCAGGCTCATCCCTGCAGTAGAAATGTGTGCCTCATGTTCTGCCTGCTCCTTCTGGGGCCCCTCCCCTACTCTGTGCCAGTGAAGGGCCTGTGTGTGCCTCTGACGTGATGTGCTGAGGTGAGGCCGCAGGGGCCAGGCAGTGTCTGCCTGCAAGGACCTGGTGGTCAGGCACACTTCCTTGCCACCTGCTCTCAGGGGATGTATCCCTGCCCTGCATGTCTGGCCCTTGGTGTGCTGTGGTCTCAGGAACCTTGGTGGGGACTGTGCACTGCGCTGAGTGGTGAAATGCTGCCCTGCTGTACACACAGCAGGTGGTCTCGTGGCCAGGGAGGCTCACTAGAGAGTCTGGGAGCTGAAGGCTGGTGAGGCACAGCACATACTCTGTGCTACCTCCCCACCACCCAAGTCATGCTGGGCTGGGACGTTGACCCTGCTGGCAACTATGGTCAGAAGGCCAGCCTGATCACCAGTGTCCTCATCACTATCACGGGAGAAATGGACAAGTTCAGAGCTGCTGCCTGATAATCGTATAGCTGCCTCTGCACAAGTGCTCAAATAAACTCCCTGAGGGTGGCAAATGTTAACCCCTTCCTAGCACAAAACATGGTATTTGCAGTGGGAGAACAACCCTAGGTGGGACGAGGTAGCACCTGGGTGATGGCGTGTGTGATTATTTGGCAATCTTTAAAACTAGGAAGGAATTTGTTTTCTAATTAAGCTGCTATGTCTGGAAGTAAATTACAATGAGGTTTCCTCCAATGACCGCCCCCCCCATTCTAATCAACTGCGCTGACCTGGCAGCCTGATGATGGGCCTGTTGCCGCTACAGCACGGCACACATTTGCATTCCACATCCTTGGAGAGAGTGGCAATAAAATCCATGCTTGGAAATTAAGGAACATTTTTCAGCCCTGAAACAAAGTAATGAAATGCTTAAACAGGCTAGAAATATTCAGGTTCTTGGAAAGCTCTGGGGAGTCTGAGGGACGCGGAAGCTCACCCGTGCACTGTGGTTAGCGTCCCATCATACCAGGCGTGCGGGGGACTAACACTGCCCGTGTGTGCTGCATGTTTTAAGGAGCTGACAGCATAGGGTCTTTGACAAGTGAGCATTCTGCTTCCTCAGGAGCTCCGCCCTGATCAGCAGTGGCAGGTTAGGAGCTGGGCACCCTGGGCCCAGGGCTGCTGGTTCTGACTCTGAGGCATTTGGTTAATTTACCTCTGGTTTCCATCCTAAGATGATCCCTAATCTCCTGCTGGAGACGGCGTGCTCGCCTTGGTTCTCATGGCTGAGAATCAGGAACAATGCCCCTGGACATGCGCTGAGCACCTGCTGTGTGCCAGGCGCCTGTCAGGGGCCTCACACATATCTCCTCTCTGTCCCCACTGAGCCCTTTGAGGGCAGGTGCTACTATCACCCACCTTCTAGATCCGTGGTTCTTGACCTTCCTCATGCTGCGACTCTTTAAAACAGTTCCTTGTGTTGTGGTGACCCCCACACATGAGGAGCAGTGTCTCGGTTCCTAAGACCATGGGAAATATGTGTTTTCCCATGGTCTTAGGCCACCCCTGTGAAAGGGGAAAGGGTCGTTCCATGACCCACAGGTTTTGAGAAACACTGTTTAAGATGGTGGGGACCTGCAGCACCACACAGGCGGCTTCCCCAGAGCCATGGCCTGTGCCCAAGCCCTGTGGGTGGGAGGTCTATATACAGCTGCTGGGCCACACGCATATCACTGGCACAGAAGCCATTGTTGAAATGGACCCCACTGTCACAGTGGAGTCACCCACAGATTATGTTTGAAAGGAAAACTGCCACCAAAAGATACTGGTGTCAATTCCAAGGTACCTTTCTTCCCCCATAATACGTGATATCGGCTGCCTGAAGGTGACAGTTCAGCACTTCATTAGCATCTGCCCGTCACTGATAGGATGAGTAATGGTGCATCAGAATCTAATTTAGAAGTGGAAGTGGCAAAAACAAAACCCCCAGAGGTCACACAGGGAAAGAGTGTTGGTAAATTGGTGGCAGTGTGGGAGGACTGCAGCACAGCCAGGGACAGGGGCCTGCACAGCCAGGGACAGGGGCCTGCACACCCAGGGACAGGGGCCTGCACACATCTGGCAGCAGCACCTCTGCGCCACCTGGGGCAGCGGGCTGGCTTAGGGATCGCCCTGTGCCCAGTATCTCTAAGGTTATAAAGAAAATGATCAGGCACCCCACGGAGGCCTCCATCGGGGATCCTGGTCAGTGATCCTGGTTGGCGAGCAGGGAGGACGCTCAGGTCTGGGCTGATGCTGTGGGTGAGGCCACTCCAGGGGTGCCTGCACACAGCACTGAGAGCTTCTATTTCCTTCACAGTGTTGCCAAAATCACAGCCTTTGTCATCAAAACAAAGGCCTGTGTGGCACAGCTCACTGTTGTAACATCTGTGGCATCATCCTGTCCCCTTGTGGGCTTGGTACCCTGGCAGCCTCCGTGCGCACTGCCTACTCAGCACGTGGGTCTCGGGTCCCCAGTGGACTCCCTGGCTTCACAGAGACTCAGGGATGTGGGTTGCCTTGAGGGCAGCTTGCTTAATCAAAGGCGGCACCAAGCCTGCCCAGGGGCTTCTGCTTGGTGGGGGATAGCAACCAGACAGCGGCAGGGGCATGTGGCCCCTCAGCAGAAGGCAGCCACCACACTGGCAAAATCTAAGGATTTTTTTTTTTTTTTGAGACAGTCTCACTCTGGTACCTTGACTAGAGTGCAGTAGCATTATAGCTCATAGGAACCTCAAGTTCTTAGGTTCAAGTGATCTTCTTGCCTCAATTTTTCCATTTTTAATAGAGAGAGGATCTCGCTGTTGCTCAGGCTGGGCTCAAACTCGTAAGCTCACGCATTCCACGGAGCTCACCTTCCAGAGTGCTCAAGTTACAGACGTGAGCCCCAGTCCCAGCCTTGGAGTCTAAGGATCTTTCAGGTCAGTCCCATGGATGGACTTGCAGATTCAGTGTGCCCCTGTGTCCTGCCTCCATAGCTCTAGGGAGATCTGAGGTGCCTCCCCAACATGCAAAGCTGGTGTGGGAAGGCTCTCTGCCCTGTCTGCCTAGAAGCAAGTCACAGATGTGCAGAGACAAGTGGGTTCCGCCCCTTGCCTTACCAGGGAAAGCAAAGGTTAGTCACTGGCACCAGGTTTGGACCCTATGACAAGCTGCACTGATGGGCTCTGTCTGCTGGCTGTTTGCCCACAGAGGCCCACAGACCTTTTCCTGTGTCAATTCTCTAAAATTTACTGTTCTTCAGTGAAGATGCTGCATAAGCTGGGATTCAAAGCCAGATCTTGGAGAACAACTTTCACAGGGGTGTCCCCCAAGTAGATGTGATACAGGTGTTAACCAGTTTCTGTTTTTCTCTTGTTAATCTGTCTATGATAGGAGTCAGTTCCAGCTAAGAACCTACGAGGTTATTATGTTTGCTCTATAAGGTACAATTTACATAAGCATTTTAAGTGCATTGTTCAATGTTCAGTAAATCTACAACTTGCACGGCTGTCACCGTAGCCCAGTTCTGTGCATTCCCCCCCACCTAATAAGGCCCCCCTACCACCCCCAGTCCAGCTCCTCCCCTCCACCTGGTCCACAGGTCTACTTCCCACTGTAAGGTCCCGAGACATTCACACTTCCTTTCTCTGTAGAGCAGCGCAGCTTATGTTCCTGTCAGCAATGCAGCTTCTCCACATCCTCACCAACATTTTTATAGTCTGTTTCTTTGGTTTATTTTATTTGTTTTGAGCCAGGGCCTTGCTTTGTCGTGCAGGCTGGAGTGCAATGGCAGTGTCAGCTCACAGCACCTTCAAACTCCTGGGCTCAGAGGATCCCTCCTGCCTCAGCCCCAGGAGTAGCTGGGACTACAGTTCCTGCCATACCTTGCTAGTGTTTCTATTTCAGGAAGCTACAGGGTATGTCCAGGCTGGTCCTGAACTCCTGGCCTCAAATGATCCTCCAACCTCACCCCTCCTAAAGTGTTAGGATTACACTGTGAGCCTGCACACCTGGCCCTGCCTCTTAGAATGCAGCCATTCTAGTGGGCACACAGCACAGCCCCTCTGGTTGCCATTGGGCTGGCAACCTGGAGCAAGTTTCCGTGTGCTTATTTGCCACCCCTTGTGCTTTCTAAGGCAAAGTGTTAAGTTGTTTTACCCGGTGTTTATTTGGGTTGTCCTTTTATTATTGAGTTTTAAGTGCTCTTCATATATATTTTTGCATGTTCTTCATCAGATAAATGATTTGCAGATATTTTCTCTAAGTCTCAGGTTACAAAGTGAAAATGTGCTACGTGTAACATGGGCTCTGCATAGAATTTCACGTTTGTTATATTAAACTTAGAAGTTAGTTTATTTTGTCAATTCCAACATTTCTGATTTAATTTACCTTAAAACTTAAGGAATTTTCTGTAACAACTAAATCAGACCTGCTGAGTTTATTTAACCCTCATGGTGTTCCAGGTTCTTTGAGAAACTCATCTTAACTTTTTCTTCTCTTCTATCTCCCTGGAGGGTTGGGTGATATTTCCTGCATTTTGTAAAGGAAGTGTCTGTGTCTCAGGGAGGTTACAGCTGAAGTGCAGAGCCTGGAGGAGTCAGACCCAGGTCCCACACGTTCATGAGTGTGAATTTCAGAGGGAGAAGATATTAGTCAGGATAGGTCTTGTGAGGAAGGCACATGGGTTTTATCTGTCCAGGTGTCTGATCTCACAGGGCAGATCCTGCGTGCATGTGACAGAATGAGAGGTTGGTCGGTCTGGGCCCTGCAAGGGGGAGTGACCTGCTGCCTCCTGACACTGCCATGAAGCCTTGGAGGAAGATTGTCCCAGGACGTCAGGAATAACAAGACACCCTGATCGTATTTGCAAATTGTTGTTTCTATGGTGTTTTAGCAAATTCATAGAAAGAAAAAGAATTTACAAGGCTGGGAGTGACTGTGGTCAGCAAGGGACACGGGATAGTTGGCCGCGCTCTGTTAGAACAGAGGTCTTCTAGGGAGGTGACCTCTGCACCAGAGGCCCTGCCCCACCCCTGTGTTACCAGATTTTTGTGGAGAAGCTCACGGGGAGGGGAGGGCATCCCAGCCACTGGGAAGGCAGCATCATGGAGAAGGAGCCAGAGGTAGCGGACTCTGCAGAGCCAAGCTCCCTTGGGGTTTGTCTGGAGTCTGGAGTATTTTAGACTCTGCTTTTCCTGGACATGACAGGCTTTTTAGCAGCTTCTCAAAGAGCTCGCTTGGCGGAGACAGCTCCCTCATGGCTCCGGCGGCTGTGCCTCTCAGGAAAGGGTCTGCTTGGAAGTTAGACACTGGGAGCCCTGTGCAGTGACACTTCCAGAGTAAACTCAACCCAAACTTACTTCTGAAGGGTTTTGGAGGCTGCATGATGTAACAACAAAAAATAAAAACAAGGGCAGCGCCTGTGGCTCAAAGGAGTAGGGCGCTGGGCCATATACTGGAGGTGGCAGGTTCAAACCCGGCCCCAGCCAAAAACCTGCAAAAAAACCCATAAAATAAATAAAAATAAAAAGCTGGTTTGGGGGCAGCACCTGTGACTCAAAGGAGTAGGGCACTGGCCCCATATGCCGGAGGTGGCGGGTTCAAACCCAGCCCCGGCCAAAAACCGCAAAAAAAAAAAAATTTTTAAAAAGCCAGTTTTCACTGTGTCATAAACATGGTGCGTAAACAAATGGGAAATTGCTGCTGCTTCCCTTCGAGCCTGTTCTCTCACTAACTGGTGTCGCCATCTCGGGGCTATCCCAGAACTCAGTGAAAGGGGGATTGTCTCCAGTATCGTGTTCCTGCCCGCTCTGGGCCACAGAAGCCATCACTCCTTTTCCTCCAGAATTTAAAGTACATTTTCCAAGTTTACTTCAGAAGTGAAGATTAGCAGGACTCTGTTCCACAGGAGCCAATAAATGCTGTCCAAGGGCAGCACCTGTGAGTATAAACCATTTGATTAGAGCAGTTCTCAACCTTCCTAATGCTGCCATGTATTTTCATTGTTACAAAGGGGTCATGACCCACAGGTTGAGAACCACTGATTTAGAGACTACACACAGATTTTCAAAAATCTTTAGAAAACAAGCTGCCTGTGGTGTTTATAAAAAATCAGCTTAGGTACAGATAGAATTATGTAATTTTCTAATTCCTAGTGTCTCTCAGGTCCTGTGTTCACCACCAAACCGTTCTGATATCCCTGTACCCCAGTACCTCCTCCCAGAGAAATTAGCAAGAACTTCATTTAAGTCAATGTTTTGTGTGTGTGTGTGTGTGTTTGTTTTGTTTGTGCCTTGAGGTGTTTTTGGAGAAAGAGTCTCATTCTGGACCCCCTATAGACTTCTGTGGCATCCTAGCTATAGCAACCTCAAACTCTTGGGCTCAAGTGATCCTCTTGCCTTAGCCTCCCGAGCAGCTGGGACTACAAGCACCCACCTCAAAACCCGGCTGCTTTGAGAGACTGCGTCTTGCTCTTGCTCAGACTGGTCTCAAACTCCTGAGTTCAAGGGATTCACCCTACTTGGCCTTCCAGAGTGCTGGGATTACAGGTGTGAGCCATCATAGCCTAAGTCAATGTTTGTTTGTTTTTTTGGAGAGCCTCAAGCTGTTACCCTGGGTAGAGTGCCATGGCCTCACAGCTCACAGCAACCTCCAACTCCTGGGCTCAAGCGAGTCTCCTGCCTCTGCCTCCCAAGTAGCTGGGACTACGGGCGCCCACCACAATGCCTGGCTCTTTTTTGGTTGCAACCATCATTGTTGTTTGGCAGGCCCGGGCTGGATTCAAACCCACCACCTTAGGTGTATGTGGCTAGCACCTTAGCCACTTGAGCCATAGGCACCGAGCCAGTCAATGTTTTAAATATCAAATCATGGTTAATTAATAATGGTGATAAAGCCAATTTGGTGTGTTATTGCCAGCATTAAAAAGAAGAAAAAGAGGCTGGTGCTTGTAACTCAGTGGGTGGGACACCGGCCACATATGCCAAAGCTGGCAAGTTCAAACCTGGCCAGGCCAATAAAACAACAATGACAACTGCAACAACAACAACAAAAATAGCCAGGTGTTGTGGCGGGCACCTGTAGACCCAGCTGCTCTGGAGGCTGAGGCAAGAGAATCACTTAAGCCCAGGAGTCTAAGGTTGCTGTGAGCTATGATGCTAAGGCACTCAACCTGGGGCAACAGCTTGAAAATCTGTCTCAACAAAAAAAGAAGAAAAAGAAAATATCATTGTTTTCCTAGTAGGATGAATGTTCTTTGGTTCTACTGGTTGAATGAGTAGATGTGTATGTGATTGTCTGTGTGTATTGGTTCACCATGTAAAATGTCTATCTTCCTGCAGCTCATGAGCAAAACATTTGAAAGCTTCTCATTGAAATGATCATTGCTCATGGATGGACCTGCCTGTGTCAGCGCCCTTGCTGTCTATCCTTTAGTTATCATCGGTGCTGTTAATACGTAGATGCCCGTCTTCTAAGAAGCCATCTGTCCCTGTTTTGCTGTCAGCCTCATATCATGATTTCCTATAATCTGCCCCATTTCTAATTGTCTCCTCTTTTCCTGTTAAGAAGATAATTTTGACAAATTTTTACCACTTTACTCCATTTTAAGAGCTCAGTTTCCTTTTGATCATATGTTTGGAAAACTTTTAGCTGCCCAACTAATCCCAATCCTGTTGGAAGGAATCGCTCTGTGCATTAAGCAGTGTGACCCTTTGTGTTGGGTAACACCTTTTGCCTTAGAGCAGCGGTTCTCAACCTGTGGGTCATGACCCCTTTGTAACAGTGAAAATATATCACAGCATTAGGAAGGTTGAGAACCACTGCCTTAGAGCCTTTCTCAGATAGTACTATAGCTACATAATTGTCTATAGGTTTGTGTTTTAAGAATGTATCTTTTTCATCCTTACATATATTTAGGTTGTATCTTCTTTATCAGAGTTGGCTTTTGTTTTGTTTTGTTTTTAAATCCAGACTGTAAATCACTGGTGTTAACTGAAGTTTTTAGTCTGTTTACATTTAGTGTGATAGGCACATTTGGAGTTAAGTCTACCTCCTACTTAATTTCTTTTTCCTCTCTGCTGTCTTTTGGGTTGATTTAGGAATTTTCTCCTTTCTCCCCACTATTAGCATGTTAATTTTATACTCTTTTACTATGCCTTGAGGGGTTGCTTCAGCAGGGGTGTCCAACTGGGGCCTGTGATTGTGTGCTGATTTTGGGGAAAAATGCTTATCGGTGGTGTTATATATCACGAAAAGTATACTTACTGTGTGGCCCAAGACAATGCTCACTCTTTCAGTAATGTTGGACACCCTTGTTCTAGAGCCGTGGTTCTCAAGCTTCCTAATGCCGTGATGTATTTTTATTGTTACAAAGGGGTCGTGACACACAGGTTGAGAACCACTACTTTAGAGCAATTTTTTTTTTCTGTTAATGGCCAGATAGGACATGCTTCAGGCTTTTTTGCAGGCCACATAATATCTCTGTCTCATATTCTTCCTTATTTTTGAAAATATAAAAACCATTTTTAGCTTGAGGGTCTTATAAAAACATGCTACTGGCCAGGTGTGCCCCTTGGCCATAGTTCTGGTGACCTCTGTTTTAGAGACTCCAGCAAGCATCTTGTTAATGTCTGATGAGAATCAGCACTTTACCACTTCCCAGGCCAGGCCAGGCCAGGCTCTGGGAGCCCTGAATGCCATTTATTCATTCACCTCCTGGTTTTGATTGTAATGTGTTTTAACTGTCTCCATATTTAATCTCTGCAGACATCACTACTGTTTCATAGAGTAATGCCCATTTATGTTTCCCACATTATATTGTCTCTCAGTCTTCATTTCTTCCTGCATCTCAGAGCTTCTGTCTGAGATCATTTTTCTTTACTAGTAAGAAGACCCTTTAGTGAAGATCTGCTGGTGTATAATTCTCCTTTTTTTTTTTTATTGTTTGGAAATGCTTTCTCCTAAGTGAAGTATCTCAGGAATGGAAAACTGAATGCCATGTGCTCTCATGGCAATTGGGAGCTGAACAGGGGCCACATAGAGGTGTAAGGGCCAAGGAATGCCCCTCGGGGCAGGGTGGGGACTGAGCTTCTGCTGCATGCACACCTCCTGTGATAGGCATACCAAGGGCTCTGGCTTCAGAAGGAAAATGCTATAGTTTCCCCTTATTTGTGTTTTACAGTTTTAAATCAACATTGAGATACCTTCAATAAAATCCACTACTTTAACTGTACAGATTAGTGAGTTTTGAGGCATTTCTATGCCCATGGAACCACACCACAATTAAGATACGTGTGTTCCTCTGTGCCCCACTGCAGTGGATCCCTTTTTACCCCAAGCGCAGGTACCACTGACCTGCTTTTTCTCACTATATCGGGAGTGTCAGCAGTTGGTTTCTTCTTGTTTTAAGTGATTTACCATTATGTATGTCACCGTCTGTTTTACATGTTGTTTCTATTCTGGTTGTTATGAAGAAACTGCTATAGATATTCACGTGCCAGTCTGCGTGTGGCGTGAGCATTCACGTCTCCTGGGCGAGAGTGGAATGGCTTGGTCATGTGGCAGGTACACCTTTAATTTATCACAAGCTGCCTGTCTCCCAAAATGGGACACTGTACCTTCTTCCTGGTCACACAGGGTGGGCTGTCAGTCCCGCAGCCCTGTGCACACTCGGTATCCCGTGTTTGAGATTTTGGCTGTTCTGACAGATGCATGTTGCAGCATCGTGATTTTAGTGGGCATTTGCCTTGTGAGCAGGACGTCCTTTAGCAAAGTACACACTCAGAACTCTTCCAAGTCCTCACACTTAGCTGTCTGTCCTCAGGAGTCCTTTGCGTATTTCGCATACAAGTCTTTGTCAGATTTGTGTCATTCTTTGGTTTCTGTTTTCATTTTCCAAGCTGTCATCTAAAGGATAGAAGTCTTCAGTGTGATGCAGTCTGCTTGAATAGCTTTTTTCTTTCATCATTTGGGCGTTCTTTGTCCCACCTAAGAGATCTTTGGTTACTCTATGGTGGTGAAGATTGTCTCTATTTCTCTAAAACTTTTACAGTTTTAATTTTTTTTTTTTCAAGTAGAGACAGAGTCTCACTTTGTCACCCTCAGTACTGTGCTGTGGCATCACAGTTCACAGCAACCTACTGCTCTTGGGCTTAGGCGATTCTCTTGCCTCAGCCTCCCAAATAGCTGGGACTATAGGCGCCGGCTACAACGCCAGCTATTTTTTGTTGCAGTTTGGCCGGGGCTGGGTTTGAACCTGCCACCCTTCGTATATGGGGCAGTGCTATAGGTGTCACCCACAGTTTTAATTTTTATGTTTAAATTTATGGTCCATTTTCAAGTTAACTTTTATATATAGCATGCATTGTCCCAGCACCATGTGTGGAAGAGACTATCTTCTTGTCATTAAATTATTTGGTACCTTTGACAAAAATCATCAGACTATAATTTTATAGTTCTGTTGACCTGTTCCGTTGCACTGATCTGTGTGCCTGTCCTCATGCAGATGGCACTCTATTTTGATCATTGTAGCTTTACTGTGGATCTGTTCCTTTTTGATGTGGTTTTAGCTATTCTAGCTCCTTGCATTTCTTATAAATTGTAAAATCTATTTGTCACTTCTAACATAAAGCCTGCTGAGGTGTTGACTGGGATTGCCTTGACTCTAAAGGTCAGTTTGAGGAGAATTACCATCTTAGTACTGTTGAGTCTTCTGGTCCATGACTATAGTATATCTAAGTTATACGAGTTTATCTTAACAATTGTGTTTTGTTACTGTTTTATATTTCCTTCTCTTGTTTTCATCCTGTGAATTCAGCAGATGGCACCAAGCACCTCCTGTGGTTACGCAGCACACAGTGAGGTACCCTCGGTCGAGTGCTTGGTTCACCTCTCAGGCACCCATTTTACAAGTGGGTTAGTGCCTTACAAGGAGGAAGTCAGAGACAGACGCTCTTAGGTCACCGTGTGAGGGCCAGAGACACCAGAGACTGCGTTGCTTAGTTCTGATCCAGGTGTCACCAGTGAGAAAGGTTCAGCAGCAAGCACCTGCATGCCTAGAAAGTTGATCTATAGCGTCTGTTAATTCTGGGCCAAATCTTCCTCTTTCATTGCTGACTGGAATTTTAGGAACTCTGATACCTGACTGAGGCTGCCCGCCTTGCTGGTGTTGGCACATTGTGGGTCTGCATCCTCTCTGTCGGTGCCCTTGCCCTGTCCACTGTATGCCCCTCTACTGTGTGTGCCTCGGCTCGCGTGCTGCCCCTCCACGAGGTGTGAGTCTGCTCACGTGCTGCCCCTCCACGAGGTGTGAGTCTGCTCACGTGCTGCCCCTCTACCGAGTGTGGGTCTGCTCACGTGCTGCCCCTCTACCGAGTGTGGGTCTGCTCACGTGCTGCCCCTCTACCGAGTGTGAGTCTGCTCACGTGCTGCCCCTCTACGAGGTGTGGGTCTGCTCACATGCTGCCCCTCTACCGCGTGTGGGTCTGCTCACGTGCTGCCCCCCTCTGTCGGTGCCCTCGCCCCAGTCCTCCGTGTGCTCTGCAGTGTGTGCAGCCGCTCATGTGGTGCTGCTGTCAGCCACCATGCTTTTTATACATCTCCTTTAGTTTAACACAATAAAGGGGGCCCTAACATTTGGAAGATGACAGGGAAATGTAGAGTCATGATATAGAATCATGTAAAGAATAAGTAAAAGTCTCTGAACATGACGTGGGGCTTGGCCCCAGCACTGTGCTCTCCGCTCTGACTGTGGCTTGCTCTGCCTCCTGCACACTGGTTCTTGGGAGTCCCCGTCTGATTTACATGTCTGTTTGCTTCACATCCATAAGCATTAAGTGGGCTCCTCCCATAATCATCATCACATGCTGATGTCGTTTTCCTGATGCTCTGTGGTTTTAACTGGACACTCTTGCAAATATTTTGTTATTTGGTTTCAGCATTTACATTATAGAAATGTGGTTGACTTTTCATAATGGTTCATTTCCTGTAACCTTGCTGAACTCTCCAGTGAGCTCCAGTAGCTGTTTTGTAGGTTCCTTAAGGTCATCTGTGTTTATGTCATCTGCAAATACATCTCACCTCTTTGCGGTCTTTATGTCTAATTCCTTTTTCTTTCCTCATGCGCTGCCAAATAAACAACACTGGGTGTCCAAGCCCCGACTCCACTTAAGGACAGTTAAGGGGGAGACATTTTGTCTTATGCCATTCTGTATAGTGTGAGCTGTGGATTTTTCACGTAAATCCATTATCAGGTTGAGGGAGCTTTCTTCTGTAGCTAGTTCCCCAGGAACTTTTATCATGAATGGGTATTGGAATTTTTCTTTTCTTTTTTTTTTTTTTTTTTTTTTTAGACAGAACCTCAAGCTATCCCCCCGGGTAGAGTGCCATGGCATCACAGCTCATAGCAACCTCCAACTCCTGGGCTCAAGCGAGTCTCCTGCCTCCGCCTCCCAAGTAGCTGGGACCACAGGGGCCCGCCACAACGCCCAGCCATTTTTTGGTTGCAGCCGTCATTGTTGTTTGGCGGGCCCGGGCTGGGGATTCAAACCCGCCACCTTGGGTGTACGTGGCTGGTGCCTTAGCCACTTGAGCCACAGGCACCGAGCTGGTATCGGAATTTTTCAAGTCGTCCCCCCACCACCCTGCTTTGAGATGACAGTGATTATTTCCCCTTGTTCTGTTAATATGTTATATTATGTTATTGATGTTCAAATGTTAAGCTGGTCTCCATTCCTTCCACGTGCTGTGGGCTCTACCCACCAGACTTGGTTGCAGGCGGTGGACTTGGGTTCTTCTACACCAGCCAGTGGGACGCAGCCACCCCCTCAGCTCAAGGTCCAAGTCTCAGCTCTGTCCTCGCCTGTTGGAGTTTGTTCCTTCTTGGGGTATGAGCCTTGAGCACTAGAGATAGTAACTAAGAAAACGTGCCTTGATCTTTCCTCAGCTCTGTTCTCAGCCATTGTGTCCTGGCTGCTGCTCCTGATCTGTCCCCTCTCTTCCCTCCTTTGGGGCACCAAGCAGGTATTTTAGATCCACTGTATTTCTTGTGTATTTTTCCCTATGTTCCAACTTTTGCATCTTTATGCTTAATTTTGATTATTTTCTTCTGGCCCATCTTTCACTTTTCCCTTCAGTATTGTCTGATCTGTTGTTTAATCCATTTTATTGATTCCTTGATTTAATACACTGTATTTTGTAGATTTCTAAAGTCTAGAATTTCTAGCAGTTTTTTAATAGCTTCAGGTTCTATGCCAAAATTTACCACTTTGCCTTTTAATGCCTTGCATATAGTAAGTAAAATTTTTGTAAAATCTGTCTGATAATCACCATTATCTGTCCATCTCTTTCTCTTGTGAGTTGTTTTTCTTGGTTTCAAATACTTATTTAGTTCCTAATAATTACGGGGAGGGGGTTGGTTTTATTTTGTTTCTGAGATAGGGTTTCACTCTGTGGCCCAGGCTGGAGTGTAGTGGTGCTGTCATAGCTCACTGTGGCCTCCCACTCCTGGGCTGAAGAATTTTCCTGCCTCAGCCTCCTGAGTAGCAGGACTACAGGTGCCCACCACAATACCCAGCTAATTTTTCTACTTTTTTTAGAGATAGGGTCTTACTGTGTTGCCCCAGCTGGTCTGGAACTCTTGAGGCAAGTGGCCCTCCTGCCTCCATTTATGGGAACTCTCTCGGGGGGGAGGGTGTGACTAGATGCCTGGATGAGAGGTGTGGGCAGCAGCCCTGAGTGGCAGGTTCCCAGCACAGGAAGCCTAGGCTGGAGTCAGCAGCCGGGGTGTCAGAGAAGAAGGGCCTGCCCTGGCGTTCTAGAATAGTCACAGAACGAGGATGGGGATGCTGAAGTGCTGCTGACGTCCTGCAGGGTGGGGATTGGCCTGGAGGCTGGAATCAAGAATGATAAATCCCAGGCAGAAGCCAACTGCACAGAAGAGCCCAGACATGTCAGAGAAGCCACAGGAAGTTGTCCTTGTGATGGCCAGGGGGCCTAAGAAGGCATGGTGCACCTGTCTCAGAGGAGTCCACCGCATATGGTTCAGGAGTGTGGTCCGTGGCACTGAGCCCCATCACCTACAGAGGACGCGGAGCAGGGAAGCTGGGTGCTGGGGGCTGGAGCTCGGACATCCCAACCCCCCCTTCAGTGATGTGCTCCCAAACTGTGGCTTTCTACCCTTCTCACATAAAAATCAGGCCTTGACTAACATGTGGCTTTGGATTTTTAACACACCGCCTTGGTCAGCCACTGCCGATGCCGATGCCCAGGGTTCAGAGCAGCTTTCCGAATGCCGTGCGTGGGAGGCGGTACTGCCTGCTGCTTGTCAGGTCCTCCTGCGGCTCAGCATGACCACTTGGCTCCCCAGCAGCCTTCTGAGTGGGTCAGGGGTGACTTCCATTAGGATCAGCTACAGAACGGAAAACATAGGCACACAGTCTCTGAAGGGATTGAACTCTGAATAACACAAAAGGTGAGGGAAGTTGGACTCAGTTTCATCCCAGGTGGGAACAGTCTGCCACATGGAGAGGCCACATCTGATTGATTGGCAATCTGATTAATTTCTGGGCCTGTCTGCAGTCAGTCAGACAGACGGCTTTCTCTGCTTCAGGACCAGCTTGAGGAAGAGACTGCTGGGGCGAGCTGGTGGGGTCTAGCTTTGCATTGTCACGAGCAAAGAACATTTAAGAACACAGTTAAATACAACCTGAGCCCGCCTAGCCTCTGTTCATCTTCATCCATGACCAATCAGTGTGGGCGCTGGCTGGGAGTCCACGGGCAGCTCCTTGCTGGTGGGAAGAGCTCTCCAGTTTGTTGGGTTTGTACACGCCCCACCTAATCCTCGACACCTGGGTTGCGCCTGTAACATGTCTAGTCAGGTTTACCAGTGGTATGGCTGGGCAGCCCATGTTTGGTTCCGACAGTCTCTGCACCACCCCCCGGAGACGCTGTCCTGCCACCCACCAGCTGCCCCCTGCAGTGTGGCGGGAGGCCCCGTTGTTGGGGAGGGGCACCCGACATAGTGTGTGTGGACTGCAGGATGACGCAAAGACTGACGGCGTCACTCTGCTGCATCTCGAGGTCTCCCTTCTCACCAGCTCTCCTTGACGTAATCACAACATACGATACTTGCTTTGCTGCTTAATGTTATAAAGAAAGCAGTTTCCCATGTTATTGAAGTATTTATAAACGACAATCTAATAACTCATGAGTGTCTCACCGAGGTTGTTCCACAGCATACCTAATTGTCTCTTTCTGGCCAGTTAACTCACCAGTTTCTGACTGTTCGGGGTTGTGAGAACAGCTGCCTCACACAGCACAGTGTCTGTGGTTTCCCTATTACAACATGCTGGTTTGGGTCAGTGGATTCTGGAAGTCAGCAGCTCATGTCCGCTCAGGCTCACGGGTCACCATGTGGACGGCCGTGTGGCTGTCCCAGAGCAGCTGTCTGGTTGCTCTCAGTGAGCAGCGCTCTCAGTGTGTTTGGGTTTTTCTTCATATGGACGAGTCTGCTGTGCAGAGGGCTCCGAGTTACAGCCCATTGTGGACACCCTGGAAGACACGTGTGTGCACTGCAGATGCACAGCCCCACCAGGGACCAGTCTAAATCTAAAGGCTGCAATCTGGGCTGCAATAGCTTTGTGTTTGGTGATAAATAGCTTAATATTAGTGTTACAATTTGGCCTTGCCCAAAGAGAAGGTCTAGCTCTGCCCTCAGCTTCTGCAGGGTCACCTGACTCATGCCCGGTTGAAGTGTCCATGGTGAGGGTGCCCACGTCTGCTTGTCTCAGGATGGGGCTACCACAGAAGAAAGAACAGCCATGTGATTTAGGGTGGGGACATCACATCAGTGTCAAACTGGAGGTTGGGGCCTGCCACTTGGCAGTCAGTTCTGCCTATGTGATGGAGCCCCAGGAACTCTCACCTTGGAGGTGTGGGGAGCCTCCCTAGAGGGCAGTGCTCCGTGCACTTTGGCACACATGTCCTAGACCCTGTCCTCTGTGCTTCTTCCCTTGATCGAATGGAGTCTGCTCTGTATTGAGCTGTAGCCGTGAGTATAACACCTTTCAGCAAGTGCTACCCGTGCACTATGGAAAGCAAGGGTACTTTGGGGAACCCCTCACCTTGCAGCTGGGCACTGAGCCCTAACTACACAGGGTGGCTGACTCCAAAAATACCCTGTGACAAGGTGCTTCCACAGTGGTGCCTGGAGCCTCACTCCTCCCACACCTGCCCCTGTGTTCTAATCCCAGGCAGAGCCTTGGCCTATGACTGGCGTCACCTGCTGGTGGGGTATCTTACAGTCTGAAAGGCACACACTTCTGCTGTGTCATTAGAGCTTCTCGCCTGCAGATGTGGCTAAGACACAAGCCAGGGCGTCAGGTTCCATGTCCTTCCTGGTCTCCCCCAGCCCTTCTCAGTGGTCTCTCCCAGAGATGTGCTTCACCCCAGGTATACACTGGTGCTCAGGGCTGATGAGACTGCAGGGGAAGTGCCTTCTCTGGATGGCGCACCCACCTCACGTGGCCCCCGTGTCTGTCGGTGAGGCTGTCCCTATGAAACAGCAGCATCCTCACAGCTCCTGCTGCCACCTTCATATCACCCACGTACCTGCTTGCTTGTCATCTGTCCTTCCTGCTTGATGGAAAGCTTCCTGAGGGCTGAGCACTGGTGGACACTGATGGCCAGGGAGGGACAACCTGGGAGGGTGGTTAGCTGTCTTGTGGGCACTCAGCTCTTCGATGAATGAATGGGAGCTGAGGGGCCCTTGTGGGATGGTAGCCTCCCTGTCGTTCTCTTGTGGACTGTGCACTTATGTGGCATTGGAGCCCCGGAGCAGGCTGAGCTGTGGAGTCGTGGGAGTGGTCAGACTCCTTCATGGCACATGCCATAGAACTGTCCTCCAGGTCCCAGTGGCCCACAGGTCAGACTAGGAAACCACAGGAACTGGGTGTGTAACCCACTGGGTGAGCTATGTGTGTCGGGGGCATCTGTAGAGCTGGGGAGAAGGCATCTGTCTCCACACACACCCGCCCTCTCCCTGCTGCCTCTGGTCAGAGCCTGTTCATCCCCCTTTCTGTCCCCTGCCCCGCCCCCTCCATTACCCGTTCTAATAGCCACAGCATCTCTGATGAAAACACTATGTTTTCCAGAATCCCTGGCCGTCTGAATGACAGGAGGACTCCTTTGGGCGAGCTGAACTGGATCTTTACAGCCATCACGGACACTATCGCATGGAACGTGCTCCCCCGGGGTGAGCTGCCAGCCAGGCACAGGGCATGATGACCCTGGGGCTCCAGAGGGGCCAGTGGGATCAGTGAGTTCTCTAGTGAGGAGGATGCTGGGAGGGTGGAGAGGAGAAGCCGAGGCCAAGAGGCCACTGGGGAGATGAGCGAGTTAGTGGGCGCCGGCCAAGGCTCCGGAGCAAGCCCATGTCAGCGTTTGTTCTGGTAACAAATTCTGTCCCAGTAGGTTCAGGGTTATCTTTCTTGATAATCATTGGTACTCAGGATATTTGTTGAAACCAACATTACTATTATAAAATTTTATTTGTATTTTTTATTAATTGTTGGTTTTGTTCATGTTTATGTGTACAGGTGTGAGTGTGCACGTATGTGTTTGTATGTATGTATCTGGTCACGTTAGGCATATTTACATGTGTGCATGTGTGTCTGTATGTATGTGTACATGTGTCTGTGTGTTTATGTGTATACAGGCACTGTGTTTACATGTGTTTGCATATGTGCACATGTTTGTGTATATGTTTATGCACAGTGGGAAGCATGTGTGTTCCAATTTGTATGTAATGTTTTTTGACAGAAGTAAATTTGTGTATTTGGCTTTTAATGCTGGACGTGAGTCACTGAAGCCTCTTTTTTCCCCTTTATCTGCCCTCAGATCTTTTCCAAAAGCTCTTCAGACAGGACCTGTTGGTGGCTAGTCTCTTTCGGAACTTTTTGCTGGCAGAAAGGATTATGAGGTCATACAATTGCACTCCAGTCAGCAGTCCACGGCTGCCCCCGACTTACATGCATGCAATGTGGTGAGTGTCTCTGGGTAGTGTGTCTGCATTGGTATGAGGGTAAGGGAATTACCGGAGCAGAGTAGGAGGCTTGATGCCAAAGTTGGGGTCAGGCAAAATACAGTGGTCCCAAAGAGCTCTACAGAGAGGGGTCCAGGGACAGCACAGGACCAGCAGCCTCTGGGTCTTGCAGTTGTACCCCGGAGGCCAGAGCTCTGCAAAAGAGTTTCTGACCTCACAGAAACCAGTAGAGAGAAGAGAACCTGGCAACTGAGTCTTTTAAGTACATCCGAGATCGCTCCAGGGAATTAAAACTGTCTGGTCCGTGTAGCTTAACTTAATGTGCTTGTCTCCCTCTCACTTGGGAGTGTGATGTTTTGTGACTATTGATTACAATTTTATCCCATTGCTGGGCTGCTGCTCTGCTTAGATTACTAATAGTAGTGATGGTGGAAACAGTGTAATTTATCTGTGGAGAGTAGTGATGGTAGAAACAATGTAATTTATCTGTAGATTTTAGTGACAGTAACAATGTAATTGATCTGTAGATTTTAGTGATAGTAACAATAATTTATCTGTAGTCTATACTTTCTGTCTGGAGACAATTGGTGTCATTCTCTTTGTTGTTTCCTTAGCATTTCAGAGTTTGGGCAAATTCTAAAGTGAGATAAGAACAAAGGAAGGTTATCACAGGAACAGTCTTAGTTCTGTCCCTCTGTGGGACTGATTCATGTGTTTAGCTTTAAACACCATCATGTGGTATATTTTCATGATCAGGTTTATTTCAGCTAGAGATTTTTTTAAAAAATATTAACATAACCACTTTCCCTCAACTTGCAAACCTGGAGTTTATAAAGTCATTACACATTATCCATTCAAGAAAAATCAGAACTAAATATTCTTATTTACAGAAGATAAATCAAGATGCATTCTATCCCGTGCAGCATCTCGACTGTAAACTGAAAAGTTAAGATGCACAATCTATGCCCTTTTTAAGGGCTCACAAGACAAAATAGAGACACAGATATGGAGAAACAAAGAAACTGAAGTAGAGAACACAGCAGAGCCGTCTGTGCGGCCTCTAGACAGTGTGTAAGTAAAACCACAGCCAGTTGCCTCCATTGCTCCGTGAATAACAGAACCACTATTTAAATACTTAGGGTAAATAATTAGAATTAACATTTTTTAGAGGAATAGATCCTCAAAACAGCCTGTTTCCTTAAGAAAAGTAATGGCTTAAATCCTGTCTATTTTTCTGAGCCAGGTTTTTATTTTAAAAATTATTTCAAAAAAGGAAGGAAAAAAGGGGAAAAAAGCTAAAGGGGTCAGTGCTGCATCCCATTGCAGATAGAAAACTGGTTTGGCGCTGGAGGCGAGTCTGCCCTGGGAATGAGGCCTGGTGGGGCCCTGCAGACCCTCCCCCATTTACCCCAGAAATTAGTCCCTGCAGACACCCTCCTTTTGATGTATATTTTCTCTGGCTGTAACAGCACCTCCTGTGTGAAGTGCTCAGCTGTGCAGAGTGAGAGGAGAAACAAGAAACCGTGTGGAGTTGAGTAAGGAGTGAAGTCAGGGTCCATGCAGAGCACACAGGCAAACCCGGAGGGCAGCTGCACCAGACCAAACGTGGGGAGGTGGTGCCTGGGCGGATCTGTCCCTCAGCCTTCTAGAGGCTTTTCTTTGTGTTGGCATCTGAGACTTGTCCTGGGCCCTGAAATTCCTACATGTGTTGTTTTATTTAAGGCCCAAAGGCTGGGCCTGACAGCAGGGCCTCCCAGTCACTCCCAACCTAGCAGGGAGCCAGGAGGTGGGGAAGAGGCCATCTGTCCGACAGACTGCACCTCCACTGTCTTCCTACAGCAAATTCTCATCATTAGCTATTTGTTGTGCCAGAGAAACTCATGGTCACAGGGCAGTCCACAGAGGCCCAGAAAGCCTGGGGAAGAAGTGCTGTCGACTGTCATGAGTGGATGCAGGTTTCAGACCCCGCCGATGCTGCACCTTGAAGTGTGACTTGGGGACTCAGCCCACAGCACAACACCCTGCAAAGCGCTTTCTGTGGCATCACATGGTCCTGTTTCCCTTTCATGCTCATTCTGATGCTGCAGGTTGGTTTCTGAGGGAAGCCGCCCTGAGTAGGGGTTGGTCTCATGCGACTGCTGAAGCGGCTGCCTGCAGTCACACTGGGGGGCCTCCAGCAGTCTCATCGGCTCAGCTCATGCCCTGAGAGCCCCTGGGGTGGGTTGGGAAGTGAGCACCCGGCTCCCGGTGCCCACTGTCCACCCTCAGGGGAGCCTTTATCCTAAAGGGGGTCGCAGCCCCCTGAGGGCCAACAGTTTTCTTGCTGTAAGAGAAACCTCACCCTTCACACCCAGGGTTCTGTTGTCCCCACACTGTTGCTATGACGGGTCTTTCAAAGGTTAGGTGGCACAGAACAGAACCCACTCAAGTGAGTGTTGAGCCTGGGCTCCCACCCTGCTTGCGTCTAAGAAATGTATTTCCTTTCCTTATCCAAGAAGGCGATTGTCCGGTGGGCTTCCCAGAGCTTGTCACCAGCCCTGTTGAATTTTGTGGCAGTGGCCGCCAGGCTGGACTGGAATAAAACAGTTGGCACCAACCTGGGCGCCAGTGCCACCACGATAGCAACTGGGCTTGGGGCACCCCTGGTCGGGGCCAAGGCTGTTGCCCGCGAGGCCCAGCAGTCCCGGCAGTGACCCTATAGCTCCAGGGCTGAGGCTGCCGGGCAGGAGGCGCAGGGGCAGGGGGACACCAGCCCACTGCCTCCCACGCGCTCCCGAGTCATTTCTCCGGGCATTGTCGTTTCCTCGACATCGAGCTCAAGGGACATTTCAGATAAGCGATTTAACATAAGGCAAAGTGAGGGGGTGAAGAGCGATGCTGTTTGAGTGTGACACGCAGGTGGACTGTCGCTGTGCTAACAGCCCCGGCACTGGCGCACCTGTGGCTACAAGCCGACAGGCCAGAATGGCCCTTCCTGGGCATGGACTGCCGGGTGGCCCTGGGTGTTACCTTCATGCTGCCAGAGGAACAGCGTGTGCTCTGGGCTTTTTTCCCTTTTTTCTATTTTAAACTCCCACCTTCAGCATGTGTCCATGTGTTATCCTGGCAGTCTCAGTGAGCGAGAAGAGCTCATTTGTCGTCCTCAGGCCGTGGGAAGGAATAGTCCAGTGCGAACGACTCTTGGCAGGCCGGCAGACTCTTGGCAGGCCGGCATTCGGGGAGGACCCTCTGAAGGCCCCAGGAACAGATGCTCGGAAAGGAAAGAATAATGCGCATGCTGTGGGCTTCCTCCTGATAGGCTGCACGGGCCGTGGGCTTCCTCCTGATAGGATCCCATGCCTTGGACTTCCTCCTGATAGGCTCCCCATGCCATGGACTTCCTCCTGATAGGCTCCCCATACCATGAACTTCCTCCTGATAGGATCCCATGCCGTGGGCTTCCTCCTAATAGGCTCCCCATGCCATGGACTTCCTCCTGATAGGCTCCCATGTCATGGACTTCCTCCTGATAGGCTCCCATGCCATGGACTTCCTCCTGATAGGCTCCCATGTCATGGACTTCCATGGGCTTCCTCCTGATAGGATCCCATGCCATGGGCTTCTTCCTGATAGGCTGCGCATGCCTGGGCTTCCTTCTGATAGGCACCTGCTGTATTTAGTGACTGGAAATCCCTAACCACTGTAGGAAAGAGAAATGTTGCAGTCACAGAATTAGGGGAAAACTCTGTTTTCTGTGCGTTACACAAACGTGGGGGCTTAACCAATGCGGCTGGGACACCACAGTCCCCACGAGGTGCGCTGAGCAGCAAGGGTGGGGTGGCTGCAGCCCTCGTCCCACACCTTCATGTCCCCCTGCCGCAGTCACTGGCTGCACCCCCAGTACCACTGCCAGTCTGTCCACTGCAGGGCAGTCTCCTGAGGGTCGGCTGTGGGGCTGTACAGAGACGGCCAGTTGGAGAAAGGCGGACTGAGCGGCGCGAGTGGTGATGTGAAGTGATGATCTCAGTGACTTATTAAGCACCTGTCATGGGCCGGGCACACTAAAGTTGTGCATCCCCCCGGTGGCGCTGCAGGAAGACATCACTGTTGGTGTTGCCTACCTGACGATCCCGCCGGATACCAACAGTCAGGGGCTCGCCTGCTCTGTCATGATTCATCTGTGTTCGCACAGGCTCCTCTGGGCCTGATGGGACCGGCATCAGGCAGGGGGAGCGCTGCTAGATAGCCATCACCCTGGGCACCCATGCCCGTGGTGGGGCCGCTGCCCTGGGGATCTGTCCCACATGAGTGAGCGGGGGCTGGAGCTGTGCTTAGTGGGGTGAGGGGTGTACAGGAAGGACGCTGTGCCTCGCTCCAGGACCCGGCTGTCTGTGTTCCTATGCCACTCTGGAGCCAGCCATAGCCCACTTGCAGGGACAAAGCCTGGTGTTTCCTACGCGGTAATGCCTTGGCACACCTGATCCCTGAGTCAGGACCTTTGTCCTTGGCCCTGACCTTGCTTGCCACAGGCTCCCTGCTCCTTGGCCAGCGGGCCCCAGCCCTCAGCGCCCCCTCTTACTCTGCTGTGCCCATCCTTCCAACCAGCTGCTGTCCTTGCACAGGTCCCTAAAAAAGCTAAGGACCATGACTGCTGAGGCTCCTGAAAGACTCCAAAGTAAGGCTGTTTGCCAGAGCATTAGTTATAAGATGAAAAAATTGGGACTAACTGTAGCACCTAACTATACAGGGATGTAAATTAAGAGGCACATGCATAGAAGGATGTAAGAGTCTTAAAATCTTATTCATTATTACATAAATTATACAAGGTTTCCTAAAGGTCACCATACATAGGGAATATGGGTAACTGTAGCTAATTCAGTCTTTATTTACAAAGTATTAATTACAGAATTTTACAAAATAGTTACAAAATATTCTCTACATGTTGGCCACCTCTGTAAAATTTTGTAATGAATTATTTTGTAGTGAATGTACATTAGCTATAATTTCCCATTCATGTATAATGACTTCATGAGTGACTTTCTGGACACCCTATTTATGTTAAATGACAAAAATATAAGGCCAAATTTTATCAGTAATATAATTCATATCTGTTAAAATCTATATTACACATAGAAAAATATGAATAGAATTATAACAAAGCACTAATGATACTTCTGTAGGATGATGGAATTGGAGTGACAGTTCTTCATGCCAAAAATTGGTAGATACTACTTTTATAATTAAACGTCTCCTTGTAGATTTTTTATGTTTTTAAAACAGTAAAAGCTGCTTTTTACAAGTAATTGTTATCCCGAAGGCATTACTGGTCATAAATTCAGAACTGGAGAGAAACAAAAGACCAAACTGTGAGTGTGTCTTTGCCCAATAGGCTTTCAGACAGCATGATGGGCCAGGGTGTCTGTCACCCAGGAGGACCACTGGGTGTGGATGTGGGTATGGGGAGCACAGGGCTGGACCCGGTGGTCAGGCCCAGCCAGCAGCTTCACTGGCAGTTTGTGTCACAGTTCCAATCATCCAGTTTTTTTTAAGTAGTCAAAATTTCATATTTTCATTTATAATTATTTAGTTTTTAATTTTGATACCTGTTATTAAAAAGAAACTTTCTGAGAGCCAAACCAAATACACAAAAGGGCAGATTCATGGGTGTGGGTGGCTATGTGCAATGCCAGATGCAGCTGGGCTGTGAGCCTCTGAAGACAGAAGCTCCGGGTGACATTACTTGGTGCCCCCAGGGCCCTGGCAGCACCCAGCAGCCAGCAGAGTCAGGAGGTGGGCAGCTCTTCTTCCCCACCCTCCTGCTCTACCTGTGCATGCAGGCTGGCCCTCTCCCATCTGGGATCTTGTCTTTACATGCAGGAAAGTGCCAAATACGTAAAATTAAAAGGTTATTTTTACAGAAATCAGTGATGATGGATTTCAAGGAGGAGAATCACGTGCATTTTACACATGGTCTCTCTGGGTACTGTTTTTCAGTAACGACGGTGCCAGCATAAATCAGGAGCTGAAAAGTAAACACTAGTCAGTCCCATTAAATGTTGAATTATTCCATTCCCTACTTTGATAGAGAATAGAAGGTAAAAAGCAGGCAGGGGGGAACATCCTTGTAGAAGAAAGCCCGGAAACGTGGTCTGGCCAACTGTGGGTAGGCGAGTTCAAACTCAGCCCAGGCCTGTTAAACAACAAGCTTCTCTGTGGCTTTCTGTGGTTCCTGGAGTCGGGGCAGTGACGCCAGCCTGGGCTTGTAAAGGACAGGCACACCCTGAGGAGGACCTGCCACAAAGCCTCTGGTAGCCCCTGCCCACCTACTATCTCAGTTCTGCTGCCACAAAAAACACCAGTTGAGGCTTCCTCAGCTTGGGTAAGTTCATCCAACAGCAGGGTATAGGCCCACCCATTGTGAGTGACTACAGCTTATTAGATGCTCTTCCCAAGTCCTCTCAGATGTCACCCTGGTACTAGGCTCCTCATATGGACTGGCTCTGTGTCCAGCAGTTGCTCGTGTGGGGCCTCCTGGGATAGCCTCTCACTCTCCATGGCTTTCCTTCTCTCATCTGGAAGGAGCTAGGCTAGCACTTGCCCCACCGGCATAGCAGTTTGCTCGTTGTGCGACCGTAGATGTGCCGTCTGTTAGGGATGTTAGCAGCTTCCTGTTACAGCAAATGTCACTTGAAAGAAGCTCTTTGTGGCTCGGTGCCCGTAGCTCAGTGGTTAGGGCACCAGCCACATACACCAAGGTAGGCAAGTTCAAACCCAGCCCAGGCCTGTTAAACAACAATGGCAATGGCAACAAAAAGCAGGCAGGCATTGTGGCAGGCAACTGTAGTCCTGGCCACTTGGAAGGCTGAGGCAAGAGAATCACTTAAGCTCAAGAGTTTGAGGTTGCTGTGAGCTGTGACGCCACAGCACTCTACCCAGGGCAACATAGTGAGACTATCTCAAAAAAAAAAGCAGCAGCAGCTCTGTGTATCCCAGCAGAGTGTCTCAGTGTGATGAGCTTCTCCAGTACTTGTTCTCCCAACCTGCTAAAAACCAAGGGTGTGTCCCTGAGGGAGAGGCAGGTGTGAGGCTGGTGCCCATACTGCCTGCGTGTTCTTCCTGGGTCCAGAGAGAAATCCACACCCACACGTCTTACAGACTGGGGCTCAGTGCTCTTCCTGCTCTACTCCGTGTGTTAGAAATCACCGTAATTAGATGTCACCCTGAGAAAGTGACACTGATGGGGGCCTGTGTCTGCGTGGTCCCCTGAGAAGACAGCACTGCAGGGGGGAGTCTGTACTTTGGAGCTTTACCTGCACTCCATCCTCGTATGTTCTCACTAAAGTCTATTCCAGCTCTTAGACTCTCACCATAATCCTTGGTAGTCTGGATGTCAGAGAGCTCCAAGAGTGAGCTGTCCTCGGTGCTGCTGGCACACATGACGCCGGCGTGGAATGAGGACTGCTGTTTGGAGCCATCGGGATCCCGCCCGCCCGGCCAAGATGAGATGGAAACCTCCCTGCCTGTCACTGAGCCCAGATTAAAATTTAGCGAGGAGCTGATCAGTTCAACCATTTAGCACAGTGCAGACCTGGGAGTGGGAAACCGCTGGGGCTCGGCAGTAATCTTTATTCCCTTATAAAACTATTCATGCTGAGTCAGAGATGAGAAGCACCTTGGCAACCTGTTATCTCACACCCCTCTCAAAGGTCGCCAGCTGGGTCAGTTGGCAGAGCTCTGCCAAATGGTTTTCCCTCCCCTGGTGGTCGTTCCTTGGGTGTGTTGGCTGAAGTTCAAGTTAGTCAGTGACCCTGCATCCAGTGGCTTTGCAAATAAAGTTTCTCTTCCATCCCACATGCCCTGAAGCAGCACAGGCAGTGGGGCTCCAGGGTGTGTAGGGTACAGGCCACGCCTGTCCTGAGGTGGCTCCCTCCAGGCTGGAGGCCTTCTGGGGCAGCTCCCCACTGCCTAGCCTTGGGCAGTGTCCAGTCTGGCTTCCCCCAGGGAGGCTGGAGTGTGGCCTCCATCCTAGGACTTCCTCCCAGGTCAGATCAGAAGTGTGAAGGAAGGAAAGACTGCAGCTCAGATGGGAGGACAGAGGTTGGTGCTCACCCTGCCTTAGATCTTGCCGACTGCAGCCTGAGCTGACTGGAGGGGCTCAGGCGGGCTCTGGGGTGCTCTGCCCTCCCCACACAGCCAGAGCCCATGTCCCCTGGGAACACATGGCAGAGGCCATCAGAAGAGAGCTTCTGGAATAAATAATTTAAAATCTAGTTATTATATTCCTTGGGTGGTGATGGAGAGGTTGAATTTTTAGCAGGGGGAAAAGGGGAACGAAGCCTAACAAAAATTGAGGTTAAAACACAAAGTAATATACATTTACACTTGCTTCAGGCGGGGGAAGCCAGTGATGAAATACTCAGAGCCCGTTTCCTGTTTAATTTTTGATGCAAACCCATCAGGGAGTCGTTCTCCTTCACTTTCAATTTCAGGGGTCCTGAAACCTCACATTTCTCCAGGGCTCTGTGTTCCTGATTGATGGGCTCTTGGCCGCCCCCGCGCCTGCCATCACAGGCCTGTTTCCTGAAAGCCAGGCTCACGCCTATGGCAGGTCTCTCAGGCACATGACTCATTGGAACAACTGACAGCTCAGAGTCCCACCCTCCAGCTGCCCGGGGGTGGGGCCGCATTCAGATCTGCTAGTCACCGCTAATGGCAGCTTCCCCCACCTCGCCCCGTGGGAGGAGCTAACCCAGACCCCCAGCTCCCTCTGGCTGCAGGCCCCTCCTGGCCCTGTTTGACAGGCCTGATTCCCCCTCATGGCCTCAGCTGAGACTCCCAAGTCAGGATTTTTGGTTTGTTTGAATTTTATCCTAGAAAACACAACTATTAATAGTTTGATCAAGTGATAAAATGCTCATCAGAGAACACTGCTGTTTAAAAGATGTCATGCAATTTTAGAGTTTAATAGGCACACTCTGGGTCACTGGATCTGGCCCACCGAGGGTGGTGGGCAGTGGTGTGTACCGGCCAGCAGCCTTGCCATCCTCCCAGCCCTGCCCTAGGTGAGCGGTCTCAGTATTTGTGTTGCAGTAGTTCTTAGACTCCCTTAGGTCCTTTCTCCTTGTTCATACCATAAGCACAGTTATTTTCCTTCTCTCCCCGAGATGCATGGACAGCCCAGCCTCTCCTGCCTCTGCTGTCCACACTCTGGGCAGCTGGACCTCACATTGTTCCAGTGGCCTAGCCGCAGCCCTTCCCTGCACAGATGAAACCAGGGCTGTCTGTAGCTGCCTTTGCGGGCCACAGACCATGAGGTGTGGTGGTTCACGGCACACTTCTGCAGAGGACTGCCATCCTGTGCCCTGGTGCAACTTCCTTGAGTTTTGTTGGACTCTTAAAAGAACTAAGGAGGTGTCCAGCTAATGTGCTGAAATTCTCCTTCTAGTGTACTCCAGGCCTTCAGCACCCAGGATACAGACAGTTGCCAGGATGTTATGCACCTCGTGTTATTGCTGAGGGCATTTCAGCCCCAAGCTGCAAGAGGGGACGAAAGAATGCTTTATAGGCTGCAGAGGCCCAAAGTGCCTGCCCTGACCACCAATGTCATGTCACCACACAGGGTTCAGAGTAGCCTAGACCTCCCCTCTGCCCACCCTTGTCTCCAGGTCCCCCACACTTATATACACTTTCCTCTAACTCTCAAAAAGAGCCCTGCCCAGCACACAGATCCCCCGCCTGTGAGCTGCCCTCCTCTGTGTGCCTGTTGCTAACGCCCCGGGGTGGTTGTTCTGCTCTTTCCCCAGGCAAGCCTGGGACCTCGCTGTGGACATCTGCCTGTCTCAGCTGCCGACCATCATTGAGGAGGGCACTGCGTTCAGGGTGAGTCCCCGACGGCATCCTGCACATCCCCTGCCCTGGCTCAAGTTTGCCTCAGGGCACCTGCCAGTGCGTTTGGCCCCACCTTGGGTCTGCACAGGAGCCCACGAGGGGCCATCCTGGTTTTCTACTTACTGAGCATTGCTACGTATAGGACTCCAGTAGAGTCAGACACAGCCCCTGCCCTCAGGGGACCCATGTCAGTGCAGAGCATAGGGTGGGATGGGCAGGGGGTAGTGGGCTTGAAAGGGTCCGGGCATTTGGAGGGCAACCCAGCAATGGCCACAGGGACAAGCAGCCCCAGCTGTCACCAGGGGGCCTCTTTCTACACCTGAGAGGGCTTCAGAGCCATGAGCCTCACTGAGCCACCTTGGTGACCTCCTGTCCCTCAGTTTCCTCATTTAAAGGGAGGGGTTGGTGGCATCCAGTTCCAGGTGTTATCCTGGAGGGCCGAGTGAGTTTATGTAGGTACTAAGGACTCAGCCCAACACGTGGTACGTGGCCTCATATATAGGTCCCTGCTCACAGGAACTTTCCATCACTAATACAAGGTGTCACACCCTTGGGCCAGGGTCAGAAGCACCTGTGTGCAGGAAGGGTTGGGCTCATGAGAAAGGCGCATGTCTGGGTCATGGGGAAGCCTTAGCCCACTCTAAGAGCCCACTCCCAGGACCAGGGAGTGTTTGTGGTCTGCAAGTGCAGGTGTGTCTTGACCTCCAGGTGACCCCCCCGGGGCACTTCTCTGCCTCTCTTGCCCTCCTCTTGACGCTCCATGTTTCTTGATGGTGTTTTATTGTAGAAATTTTCAAACCTACAGCAAAGTGGGAGGAGCTCTGTGAGCACCCTTCACCCTGCTGCACCTGCTGCACCTGGCTGTCACTCTTATGTCCATCTGTCCATTGTGTATCCACCGTCTTTTTTTAATGTTCAAGTTTGTTGCAGGCTGCCCTGAAACAGAAGCGAACACAGTCGCCCCTGGGCTCCCCACAGTGGGTTTGGCAGTGCCTGTGGTCTTCCAGACCAAAGGCCTTTCATAGACCATGAACTCTTTGGGGGCAGCAACAGTGTCCCCTTCAGAGTCACCAACTTTGTGGAGAGCAGTGCCTTGCACCCCACATGGTGCCTGTGCCCACATCATCCCCAGCCAGACCTCTAGTGCCTGCACCTCCCACAGGGGTCAGAGCCTTGTCATTGCAAGAGAAGTTTGGAAAACCTCATGACACTTTGACTTTTTTGCACTCTAAGCCTGGCTTCACTTTGTGCTTTTAAGTGGTGGGAACTGTCTGCTTATACCTGAAATGATGTGATTTCTATATGCATGTGTGTCCCTTTAAAACTGAAAACTTCCATTTCTGTGCAAGGCATCTTTGCCAAGTGTCTTCCCAAGGATTTTGCAATATCATTTCTAGTCTACTGGAATCAGTACTCTCCACCTGGGAATAGTTTCACATGTAGGGACAGGGAGGTGGTAACTGATATGGGCCACATACTGTGTTTTTTATTTGGCCTTCTCCGTTTTGGAGGTTTAGCATACATGTAAAAAACTGTCCACACTGTAATTATGCAGCCTCGTGAATGTTTACAAACTGAGCATACTGTGTAACCCACATTAAAATGCGCCCCCCAGCTCCTGCCCCTACCCCCCAGGAGACCACTGTCCTGCCTGGCTATGTACTTAAGTGAGAGTCATGTGGCTGTAGCTCTGGGTCTGCCTGCTTCACTCAGCCTTGGTTTTGCTTGTAGTCACAACTCATTCTAAGTGCCAGATAGAGTACTCCAAATTAATTTACCCCTTCTACAGCCGGTGGGTAGGTGTCCAGCTTTTGGCCCTCATGTGTAGTGCTGGCTGGTACTGGGCCCGGTCATATCAGAGTCTGTAGCAAAAGAAAAAGCAGTCATACTGACCCTGTTTTTCCTAGAAAACATTGAGGGGGTCATATTTTGTTCATTGTGGGGGTTTGCATTAATTTTACCTTGGATATAGTACAATAAAATAGTATTTATCTTTGTTCCTGAGTATTTTTGGCACCACCACGTGGGTGGTGTTGTCAGGCGTACCTGGCGGGAGTCTGCTGCAGTCACTCACCGTGTTTGCTGCTTCCATTGAGCAGATGCCACCAGGGCGCTGAGTCAGTTCATGCTCCTGCCCTGGGGGTGGGGGAGCAGTTGCTATTTATTTATCTGGCTGTGACAGCCTAGACCTTATGATGTGTCTCCCTCAGGGCTAATAGAACATTGTTTCATATTTTTATGGGCTGTTTGAATATCCTCTTTGGTAAATTGTTCAAGTCTTTTGATGATTTTTCTTTTGTGTTAGGTATTTCTTAACTAATTTGTAGTGGTTCTGTGTGTATTCTGAAACAAATTCTTAGCCATGCTCTATAAATACATATCTTTTTTTCACTCTGTGGACTTCATTTTCATGTTATAAATGTTTTTTCTTCCTTTTATTTTTGGAGAAAGAGTCTCACTTTGTCACTCTTCGTAGAGTGCCATAACATCATAGCTCACAGCAACCTTAAACTCGTGGTCTTAAGTGATCCTCTTGCCTCGTTTTCACTTTTGGTAGAAACAGGATCTTACTCTTGTTCAGGCTAGTCTTGAACTCATGAGCTTAAGCATTCCACCCCGCCTTGCCCTCCCAGAGTGCTGGGACTACAGGAGTGAGCCACCACAACCAGCCTAAATGTTGGTGTTTTCTTTTGTTTTGTTTTGTGTTTGTTTTAAGTTAGAGTCTCAAGCTTTCGCCCTGGGTAGAGTGCCGTGGCGTCACAGCTCACAGCAACCTCAAACTCTTGGGCTCAAGCCATCCTCTTGCCTCGGTTTTTCTATTTTTAGTAGAGACAGTGTCTCCCTTTTGCTCAGGCTGGTCTTGAACTCATGAGCTCAAGAACTCCACCTGCCTCAGCCTCCCAGAGTGCTAGGATCACAGGTGTGAGTCCCGTGCCTGGCCATAGATGTTTTTTCTTCATGAACAGAAATTCTCTATTTTAATAAAATCTGATTTATCAGATCTTTTTCTGTTATGGTTAGGGCTTTTAGTAACTTGAAGGAGACAGTCTCCTCTTTTTTTCTAAGACCATGTTTTCCCTTCTACTTTTAGTCCAACAGTCCCCCTAGAATGTACTTGGGGGTGGGGGTGAGGTAGGGAATGCACATTTTTCCAGTTGTGAGTATCCAGCCTACCCTGTGTTACTTGCGTGGATCCACAGCCTTCTCCACATGGCTGTTCCTGGGTTTTCTGTTCTGGTCTGAGGCTTATCTTGCCACTTCCAGTCTCAGCTCCGGAAGCCTTGTAGGACAGAGAAGAGGACAGGCCAAGCCCTGCAGCACAGTCCTCTCTCCAGCTTTCCTTGGCTACTTTGCCCTTTGCATTTCCTTGTGATTTGGGGGATCAGTTTACTAATTTATACAAAAAACTGCTGGAATTTCAACTGAGATGGCAGTGAATCTATAGATGGAAGCAACATTCCTACTCTCTTGTCTTCTAATTTGTCCACATGGCTTAAATGGTGTTTTCTCAAGCTTGGTTCTCTGACTTTTTTGCATCCACTTATATAGTATCTGGTGTGATTTTCCTTAGCAATGTTACAAATTCACTTCTTTATTCTAATGGTTTGCCTATAACTTAGTGGCCTCATCTTGAAAGCTCTTTTTCATATACACTAAAAGAAAGGGGATAATTGTCGCTCTTCCAAAATCATCAGTTGGAAGGGACATATTTTAATGAACAGTAAAATCTAACAACGTCCTGTCAGGATTGTCGTTTGTGGTTGTAGGAAGCAAGGCCAGAAGGAGCTGCCTACTGGCAGGGAACTTGGGGTGACCCAGCTCACACGGGTGGGAAAGTGTGGGTCCTCTCCATTCCTTGGGGTTCACTGGTGTCTCCTCTTTTGGCAGTGACATACATCACCACAGAGCCAGGTAAATGACACCACTGTCAGAACAGACACTGCTAGTCTCAGAGTGTCTGGGCAGTAGCCACAGAGGAGAAAGGGGCTGGTGTGCTGAGCTCCTGGTAGCAGAGTTGCTGGCTTAGCTTGGGCTGAGATTCTCAGTGACCTTCCCATTGATGTCCATTGCACGTGGGCTTATCTTTAGGATGCCAGGTCATCTGATACCTGGCCTCCAAATTGTCCCGGGAGACTCAAGTGTGTGATTTGGCCGGATGCCTTGAACCCTTAGCCCACGAGCATACACGAGCTCTCTGGACACTCACCCTGGGCCTCCACACCTGAGCCCCGGTGGTGCTGCTGTACCGTGGGGAACCTGGGTGGCATGGCCTGCATCAGCCATGGGACCCGTTCTCATAGGTGTGCGGGGCAGCTGCGAGGGAGCTCCATGGAGCCTGTTTTGGAATGCTGAGCCGTTCTCTCCTTGCTCCACTAGCTTCCGGGAAGCACGACAGGCTCCTGGCTGGCAGCATCACACTTCCCTTTCTGTCAGTGGCAGGAGAATAGAGCCGGAGTTTTTCCTTTTCTTTTTGCATAGAACAATTACTCCAGCCATGAGCGACATGTGAAAATCCATAAGGCAAAAAACCAGTCTGAAGGAGGATAGAGATGTAATTCCCTGGGCCACCTGCTCCAGTCACTGCATGTCTCCTCACTCAGAGCCACCGCACTCTTGCAGCAGTGGGGAGGGGCTCTCATCAAGGTTTTGTAAAACCAATTTATGAATAATTCACACTTCAAAACAGGAAATTCACATTGAGGGTGCTGTTACAGGTTCACAGGCTACCTCTACACGTGGTTAATGTTCTATAAGCGACCTCTCCAAGCACCAGTTCCCAAGTGGGACCTGCTGCCAGTGAGGTCTCACCAGATAGGCCACAGGGCCTACCCGGCGCTCAGCCGATCTCTGGCTGAGCAGAGGAGAGGGTTCCAATCTGCCCTCTGCATGCCAGGAAACACGCCTCTGTCTTAGCCACCCATGGTCCCCCAGAACTAAAAAAGAAAGTGGGGAGGGAAGGAGGGAGGGATGGATTTTTCCTGAGCTGTTTGTCTGTGGGGCAATGCTAGTTTCTGAGCATTGCCTCCCACGCAGGGCTTTATAGTGACAGACCAAGTAGCCCCTCCCGCCAGGGGCCCTATGCCTTCTCCCCAGGGCCTACCACCCCCTTCTGGAGCCTACTTGTTGAGGTTTGCTTGGTCCTTGCCATGCTGGTAAGGCACTGTAGCCCCAGTGGCAGGACAGGTGAATCTTGGGGACCTTTCTCTCCCATGTCCTCTGACTCAGTGCTCCTTCAGACTCGCCAGCCTGTGGCCATGCTTGCCCCTCTGGCTCCTTGGCCAGCTCCTGGGGTCATTCTTGGGCCTTTCCAAACCTGTGACCTGAGGCTAAGCCAACTAGGGCAGCCCAGGCCCAGGTGGCTCAGTCCCCATGAGCCTGTGCTCATCCCGGGAGCCCTAGATGTCCCTGGCAGGCCGGCCGCGTGCGCCCTCCTTCAGTCTGTCTCCTGCCCACACACACATCCTCACTGTCCAGCTGCAGCACCCCCTCCTGCCCCCTCTCCTGGAGGACAGGGCCGCCCGGGGGGAACAGGTTCCCACTCGAGTCTTGCGCCTTATCGGCATCCAGGCCACATGTGCTCCCCCTGTTCTTGTGGAGTGGCCCTCCCCTGGCTGCCCCGGCCTCCACCTGTGCTGAGCCCCATCCCGCCAGCCCACCCTAGGCCTGCACCCCTCACCCTCCCCTGGGAAGTGCACCCCCTGCCAGCCTTCACCTGTGCTGGGCCCCATCCCGTCAAACCACCCTGGGCCTGCTCCCCTTATTCTCCCCTGGGAAGTGCACCTCCTGGCCCTGCTCATTGTTCTTCCATCTGCAACCAAGTCCCTACAGTGAACCGTGGGTGCTGGGGTCCCCAGACTGCTCTTACTGGTCCCCAGTGACCTCTGAGCTGCTGAGCCAGTTGTGGCCAGCTCTAGGTCTACTGGCTGTGTCATCCCTCTTGAAACACATGGCTCCAGTGTCCAGGCCCCTCACATACCCTCCTCTCCATGGCTATGCCTGCGTGACCCCTCCTCAGACTCCACCTCATCTCCTTGGCTCCCTTCTCTTCTCACTTAACTTAGAAAAGCTTTATGTGCCATTGACTCCTAAATGTATCTCTTTGGCCCAGCCTCGGCCCCTGCAGCCTGGCTCCCAACATACTCCTTCCCTAGCCTCCCCAGCTCTGTGTGGTGGCACCAACCTTGCCCAGACCACACGCCTCGGAGCTACCGTCAACCTTCTTCCTCCCTCGCCCCATCTGTTCTAGTCACCAACTCTGTGGACTCTCACGGTATCCCTAGCGTGGGTGCACCTACACCACCCCCACCCTCGCACCCCACACGCCCGGCCCTAACAGCCTCCTCTGCTTGTCCACAGCACAGCCCATTCTTCGCAGAGCAACTGACAGCATTCCAGGTGTGGCTCACCATGGGCGTGGAGAACCGAAATCCCCCTGAGCAGCTGCCCATCGTCTTGCAGGTGAGTTTCCTCAGCCATGAGGGTTGCTGAGGTCTCCCGTGGGGAGGAAGCTCCCCCACCCAGTACCCAGGACACGTGGAAGTGTAGGCCTTGGCCCTGCCACAGTCGGGGCATGAGTCACACAGAGCCAACCACGAGTCACTGCAGCTGCTTTGTCCCTGAAGGGCTGCTCTGCTGACATCACTGCGTCCCCCGCTCAGGGGTGCACTGGGTATGTTTGCAGCAGCCTCGCTGCTCTCCAGTCTGCAGTCAGGAGGAAGTGAGAAGCTGCCGCAGCCCCTCCACCCTGGCACGGCTCGGGGCACATCACAGGCCATGATTGGCTCATGGCACAGCACGCGGTGCCCAGTCCTCCTCCTCAGGGGCTTGTCATTGTGGCTGCTGTGAGGGAGAGGCCCTCTCAGGGCATGCCATTCAAGCTCCAGTATGTCCTGTTCACGGGCTGGGAGATCGCTGCCATCGTCCTGCCACCTGATTTTGTGATTAGTGGGATAGGAGGCTCTAGAGGGTGTCATGGGAGGTAAACTCAGGAAGATTTTATAAAATTTTTGCTTGAGTGAATGTGTATTTGTGGGGCAGATGTGTGGGTTGGTCAAAATCATAGGTGTTTACAAACCACTGGTCAGTGCAGTCTTCAAGGTCTAATACCTCACTTCAGACGCTAAGCACAGTTTCTAGTAATGGGGGTGCAGGTCTTGCAGGGGGTTTGTGAATGCCTGTGGGGCTGCACCCCATCTGTGCATATGGGTGAGGATCCCTAAGTGTGAAGAACCCATGCCTCAGCTGGGCCGCCGCGTCCTGCAAGCAGGCAGGGTAGGGTCTCCACCTGCCCCAGAGAGCTGATTAGGTCACTTTGTGTCCATGAAGCTTGGGTACATGTCTCTTCATCCACCTATCCAGAGACACTAGCCCCCTCCTTCCAGGAGGGCCGGTACCTCCTCTGTGAAGGCTGTGGCCCACACGGCGCAGGGCGGGCATCAGTCTTCACTAGCCAAACCTCACTCCTGCTCAGAGATCATTTCCAAGACAGAAGAGCAGTTTATCTCCATCAGGGCTGCAAAATGCACCAGCCTTCCTTCTGTTGTACAGTTCACTTAGCCGCTGGGGCAGCTGGTAGCTGGCGTCCAGTTGCAACAGGACACCAAGAATCTCAGCCAGCAAAAGAGGGGTGGAGAAAATAAGTACCTGTAAATGTGCGAACGTTAACAGCAGCCTGTGCTTGCTGGTGCTGGTGAGAAGGTGAGCCCCAGTGCAGCCCTGTGCCAGTTCCCCAGATGTTTTTGATACTTTTTGGCTGTGGCTTTCCTAACATTATAAAAGAATTGCCAAAATTTTTTCCTTTTTCTATTGTGTGCTTCCAGATTAGCTTAAGTCATGAGATTGCAAGGTGAGCAGTAAACAAATAAACTAGTTTTCAAAACAAAATATGTAATGATAACAGCTATGAGACAAAGCCAGGCAGGTGGCAGCACTGATGCTTTCTGTTTACTCAAGTAGGAAGGAGGAAGGAGGCTGTGTGTCAATGGCAGGTGGCAAGTGGGATTTTGGCTGGCAGAGGCTTGGGCTGCCTGACTGTTCAACAATGGACGGTGTAAAATTGATCCTCTTGTAAGCAGGGCCACGATGCCAGGCCTGCTGCATCCAGTTCTTCTGTGTTTGTGAGCAGGCTTCTATTGCCCCTGTCCAGTAGTGTTCCATGTATAGTCCACACTCCCTCAGGGAGAGAGAAGTCCTCCCAGAAACAACTTTCTAATTTCAGGAAAGGAAATTAGAAATCTTGCAGAAACAAAATGAGGCATTTTCTGCGTGAGCAGCAGATTCTTCATTGTTAGAGAGGGTCTGTGTCGGGATGTGCCCAGCCTGGATCAGCAGAGGAACCTTTATTTAACCAGAAAATCAGGCAGAGACAAAATGCAAAGGCACGAGAGCTTCATCTGGTCTGGTCCACAGTAGCTCCTTCCTCAGTTTGGTTAACTTCCTCGTGCCTTTTCTTAAGAATCTTTATTTTTATAGTCAAACTTGGACCCCATAAACCATACATTACCCTCTGCTGCCTTGGGGATGGACAGTGTTCCCTACAGACTCCCCCGTAATCCCTGCATTACCCTCCACTGCCTTGGGGACGGACAGTGTTCCCTACAGACTCCCCCGTAATCCCTGCATTACCCTCCACTGCCGTGGGGACAGACAGTGTTCCTTACAGACTCCCCGTAATCCCTGCATTACCCTCCACTTCCGTGGGGACGGACAGTGTTCCCTACAGACTCCCCCATAATCCCTGCATTACCTTCCTCTGCCTTGGGGACAGACAGTGTTCCCTACAGACTCCCCCGTAATCCCTGCATTACCCTCCACTGCCTTGGGGACAGACAGTGTTCCCTACAGACTCCCCCGTAATCCCTGCATTAGCCTCCACTGCCGTGGGGACAGACAGTGTTCCTTACAGACTCCCCGTAATCCCTGCATTACCCTCCACTGCCTTGGGGACGGACAGTGTTCCCTACAGACTCCCCCGTAATCCCTGCATTACCCTCCACTGCCTGGGGACAGACAGTGTTCCTTACAGACTCCACCATACTTGCATTACCAGTTGCACTATGCTATGTGCTTTGTTCCTGTTCGCAGTGTGATCAGATAATGATCTTCAGAAGGTCATGTGTGTTTGCTGTTGCTAAGTTTTGAGAGTTACAGCTGACCCCAGGAGACCTGCTTCCAGAGAAGCCTCCTGCCCTGGGTCGTCTAGAGACATGGCGTGGGGCAGCTTCACGCCCCTGCAGACAGGGGTGGTGATGGAGACTGGGTATGGCACAGAGTGCCCTCGTGGTGATGCCACGCACCGGGCACTCTGTGTGCTCTATCTCATCTAATACTGAACGTAGCCCCTGTCAAAGACTCTCATCTCTCATTTGTCTTGATAAGGAAATTGAAGTTTCTGGAAGTTAGGAATAGTAATTAAAGCCACACTATTAGCAAGTGGTAGCTGCAGGATTAAAATCACGTCACCTTGACCCCCAGAGCTCACCCTCTTTCATTGAGTTGCCTCTCAAAGTCTGAATTCCAGGCTGTGATGGCACTGGAGGCCTCTGAGCTGAATGTGGGAGAGGAGGGGTGACCCTCTAAGTCAGGCCCCCACAACCAGGCCCATGCATCCCTCCCAGCTTCTGAGCAAAAAATCTGCAAGCAAGCTACTCACATACCTGTCATCCCAGGAGGGCTCTGCCCCCAGCCAGACATCTAGGCTCCAACCCTCACTGCCCTGGCCTGGTGTCCATCCCACAACTCTCTGTGTTCCTGGATCCAGGGTGTCCTTCGCAGAAGTCCTGCTGTCCAGCGCCCAGGAGCCACCATCTGTTGCTGGCCCATCTCTCCAGCCCCTCCACCATCCCAGCTTCTTCCTTTGCAGTGACACCCTGTTGTCAGCACCCAACTCCCACCTCACTGGCCCCTCTTCCTTCCCCTCTCAAGGGCTTTCAGGCTCGTTCCAAACCTTCTCTTTAGTGTCTCTCCCCTCATCTCAGTCTCCACACCACAGACAGGTCTGCCCCCCAGGCACGACTGCACTGTACTTGCTGCTTAGTGTCACCCGGTGGCCTCTTCTTGCTTGTGGGACTAACTGGGCTCTCAGCACCAGTGTGCAGGCCCCTGCCCAGTGTGGACCCCAGTCAGCCTGGCCACCTGCCCTTCTTCAGATGCCCAGTCTTTCCCTTTCCCAGCTCCTCCATCTGGAGCCCAGTTGTCCCCTCATTACCCTTAGCATCTGGCTGCCCAGCTGTGCTCTGTGCATCTCCTGCCAGGGTGAGCATCCTTCCCAGCACCCCACAACTGAGTCAGGGCAACCAGTGGCCAAGGTGGGCAGGGAGTCCCCTGTGTGTGGCACCTACAGGACACACCTGCCCTATAAACATGGGTCCCGGGACACTGGATCAGAGGGACTCGGCACATAGTATAAGTGACTCCACTAAAAATGTAAAAAGCTCTCTAGCCAAGCATTGTGGCGGGTATCTGCAGTCCCAGGTACTTGGGAGGCTGAGGCAAGAGAATCGCTTAAGTCCAAAATTTGAGGTTGCTGCGAGCTGGGATGCCTCAGGACTCTACTGAGGGTGACATAGTGAGACTCTGTCTCAAAAAACAAAGTAAAGCTCCGATATAACAACAAAAAGAGAACATACACAGACATTGCAGAAGTTGCTCCCTTGTTTATAAAGACCGTTTACACTTCAGTAGGGAGAAACCAAGTGCTGCAGCAGAATGAGGACCGGCATGGCCTTAGCGTCCCTTGTAATGGAAGAGTTTCAGATTACTAAAGGGTGTGTTTTTACCCGTCACATTGGCAAGTAATATTAGTGTGATACAGGCTAGTAGTGCCTCACATTTTTGTTATTTAATAAAACCCTTGTGGGAAGGTATTGTGTCTCCTTTATTTTTGTGAATTGAGGTTCAGAGATGTTAAGTAATGTGCCAAGGTCTCATAGCAGTGAACACTGCCTGGTAACCAGTGAGGGCGGCAGGAAGAGAAAACCACGTGCTTCTTGAAAGTGAGATGGGTTCAGTGGAGGGCAGTGGTCAGAGCCCTGTGTGCCCTGCCCTGTCCTTGTATTCTCAGTTTGTCTTGGGGGTGTACAGATGTCTTAGGGTGTTTAACACCATAGCATTGGTTCTTTTTGTTTCTTTTTTTTTTGTAGAAACAGAATCTCACTTTGCCTCCCTCAGTAGAGTGCCATGGTGTCACAGCTCACAACAACCTCCAGCTCTTGGGCTTAGGCGATTCTCTTGCCTCCGCCTCCTGAGTAGCTGGGACTACAGGCAAGCGCCACAACACCTGGCTTTTTTTTTTCTTTTTTTTTTTGAGACAGAGCCTCAAGCTGTCCTCCTGGGTAGAGTGCCATGGCATCACAGCTCACAGCAACCTCCAACTCCTGGGCTCAAGCGAGTCTCCTGCCTCCTCCTTCCAAGTAGCTGGTACCACATGTGCCCGCCACAACGCCCGGCTATATTTTGGTTGCAGCCATCATTGTTGTTTGGCGGGCCCCGGCTGGATTCGAACCTGCCACCTTAGGTGTATGTGGCTGGTGCCTTTGCCACTTGAGCCACAGTTGCTGAGCACGCCTGGCTTTTTTTTGTTGCAGTTTGGCCGGGGCTGGGTTCAAACCCACCACCCTCAGTATATGGGGCCAGTGCCCCACCAGCTGAGCCACAGACTCCACCAGCATTGTTTATAATAGCAAGATTTCGGTGACAATTTAAATGCCTAGCAGTGGAGAAACTGTTTAAAGAAGTTATCTACATTTCTGTAAAAGAAATATGATGCTGCCATTGGGAATGACACAGCTAGAATGTATTCAGTTTAAAAGGGAGATGAGAAAGACAATAACATTATTTAGTTTAGAAGAAATAAGAGAAGTGTGTACATGGAGAGCAATTTCTGCAAGTCCATATACCAAAATGTCACCAGCGAGGTTTTTTTTTTGAAATGCAATTACAAAGTGTTTGTTCTGATACTTTCTATAGTAAGCATATTTTATCTGTATAATGAAAGAATAAAGATTTTTTTTCTTTTTTTGGCTGGGGCTGGGTTTGAACTCGCCACCTCCTGCATCTGGGGCCGACGCCCTTATCGTTTGAGCCACAGGCGCCACCCAAGAATGTTTTTTTAACCTGTCTAAAAACAGGCACCGGGCCAAACTCTGTGGCCACACCTGTAATCCCAGTACTGGGAGGCTGAGGTGAGTGGATCCCTTGAGTGCAGGAGTTCAAGACCAGCCTGAGCAAGAAGGAGACCTCGTCTCTACTAAAAGTAGAAAAACTAGCTGGGTGTTATGGTGGGTGCCTATAGTCTCAGCTACTCGGGAGGCTGAGGCAGGAGGATCACTTGAGCCTCAGAGTCTGAGGTTGCCACTCGGGAGGCTGAGGCAGGAGGATCACTTGAGCCCCAGAGTCTGAGGTTGCCATGAGCTAGGCTACTGTCACAGCACTCCAGCCTGGGTGACAGAGTGAGACTGTCAGTGAGTGAGTGAATGGATGAAAGTGCATTCCACAAAGAAAGCTCCTGCTGCAGGTGACTGAGCAACAAGCCCTGGGCCAAGCCAGGCTGTAGGCGAGCGTGGATTCCATAAATTTCTTTCTTGTTTTTCTAGGTGCTGTTGAGCCAAGTGCACCGGCTGAGAGCCTTGGACTTGCTGGGAAGATTTTTGGACCTGGGTCCCTGGGCAGTGAGCCTGGTGCGTGCCTTTGGCATTTACTCCGGGGCCATGGGAGGCGGGTGGAGCTGATGTACTCATGACACCGCAGGATGTACTGAGGCCCTCGGAGAGCGCTGCATGGTCCCAGCAGCCTTCAGAGGTGCCCTGGGTTGGGGGTTCCAGGTTTGCCTTTGCTGTCTTCTCCAGCCTGGCATCAGATTTCGCCTTTGCAGGGAAGGGAATGTTGTCAGGATGTGGATTTCTTCTGCCCCAGGAATCGTGCTCACACTCTGTCTTCACTCTATTTCCAGCACGATTCTAAAGCACTTCTGGTTCCTCATTCTGTAGGGGAGCAACACAGGCCTTTTATGAGAAAAAAGGTTGACAGAGACAGAACCAGAAATGATTTTTCTTTTTAAGGAATAAGCCACAAGGAAAGTGAGAGGGACACCGAGAGAGGGGTGCCTCTTAAAGGAAACTCAAGACCCATCAGCAGGTGCCAGAGACAGACTGGACTCGGTTCTGTTTGCAAATGAACATTTAAAATGGAAGTTTGAAAAGTTGCTACTCACAAAACTGTTAGAAATTTTATACGAACTGGGTATTAGATATGATTAAAGAATAGTTTGTTTTTTAGGTGTGGTAATGTTATTGTCATGTATTTGTAAGAAACCATTATTTTTTAGAGAGACACTAAAAATTCACAGAGGAAACCTTGTGGGGAGTGGGGTGTGGCCCGCTGATGTCCTAGGAGCTGGGCCGTGGGAACAGGGCATGTGTGTGTTTAGGTGTTTGCAGCACATAACACCAGAAAAGCCTGATAGCTGGTGGTCCAACACTGAAGGAGGAGAGAACAAACCCCAGACTGGTAGAATCAGGCGGCACTCGCCACAGGGCCACTGACGCTGCAAGGGAGCTGAGGGTCGAGCTCTCTGTGAAAGGTGTGTGTGTGATGGGTGCTGCTTAGGCATCATGGAAAAGCTTGGATTGTATTCTTTAGTAAATCTAGGAAGCAGGCATCCACAGTAATTTAGAAAGAGTTGCATTTGTAAGGTTTTTTTAAATTATGGCTCGGCGCCTGTGGCTCAATCGGCTAAGGCGCCAGCCACGTACACCTAAGGTGGCGGGTTCGAATCCCCAGCCCGGGCTGCCAAACAACAATGATGGCTGCAACCAAAAAATAGCCAGGCGTGGTGGGCGCCTGTGGTCCCAGCTACTTGGGAGGTGGAGGCAGGAGACTCACTTGAGCCCAGGAGTTGGAGGTTGCTATGAGCTGCGATGCCATGGCACTCTACCCAGGGGGATAGCTTGAGCCTCCATCTCAAAAAAATAAAAAAAATAGAAAAAAATAAGTTAATTGCAGCCCTTTAAAGATTGAAGCTTGTGCTAACTAGTAACTCTGCTGCTGTGTGAACAGCTGCCACATTGAAGGCGTTGCTGCAGTGGGTGTGGCTCTCAGCCAAGACCCAACCGCTGAGAGGGGAGACGAAAGTGCCCCATTAAACGTGGCCTTCAACAGGGAGGGAGGAACACTAGTTGCCTGAGTCCCACTTCTCCTGCTCTGTTTGCAGGGGATGAACACCATTTACCAGAAGGGGATGCTGGTGGGATATCTTTGGAAGCCCAACAGCTTTCAGATGAGTGCTGAGCAGTAGCTGAGGCCATTGGGAATAGACAGACTGCCCAGCTGCTGTGCACGCTGCACTCCTCATCCACCTCCCTGATGCCCAAAGGTGCACTCTGCCAGGAACAAGGCAGATGCCAGTGAGCCACCAAGATTCCACAATGCCGCCTGTCCTACCCAGGCAGGCTCTTTCTGCACAGTTGACTTCAGATGCAAGTGTAGGTGTTGAGCAAGGCCGTGTAGTCCAGATGTGGGCATCCCCAGGAAGGTGCCTGGTGCGGAGAGCACACGGCCACCCGCAGGAACATGCTGTGGGCTCCCAGACACAACGCAGCACCTCCTGGCCTCCAGGCTAGTCAAGGCAGGAGGTGCCCAGCAGCTTCGGGGAGGTCTGGAGAGAGCCCCTCGTCACCTTGCAGTGGTTCAGCTCGCCTTCTGCGCGTCTGCCCCGCAGCTGGCACTGACGCCCTCCATTCTCCCCACAGGCCTTGTCTGTCGGCATCTTCCCCTACGTGCTCAAGCTGCTCCAGAGCTCAGCCCGGGAGCTCAGGCCGCTTCTTGTTTTCATCTGGGCCAAGATCCTTGCTGTGGACAGCGTGAGTCATTCCTTCCATCCCACCAGCCCAGCCCCTTCCCTGCTTCCTCTTGAACTTGAGAACACATCCCCCGAAACCTCAGCCAGTGCAGACGTGAGGCAAGCTGGGCCAAGGGGGAGTCCCACATGTCCTGCTAAGTGCCGTCCTTCTCCCAGGGTGAGGTGCCCCCTTGAGGCCCCCTCTCTGTCCTACATGGCCCACAGCTCCCGTGGATCATTGTCCAGCCTTCCCTCAGTGCCCTGTACTCTGTCCCCCTGTCCTGTCTCCTGTCCCCTGTGCTCCTACCCACAGCAGTGACTGGCCCTGAGTAAACCTCAGGCATGACCCTGACCCCGCTTCAGTCCCCACAGTTGCTTTTCTTTCCTCGGACCCCGAACCTGTGAGCAGTAGCACAAGACCCACAGAGCCACCCTGAGGACTCACTGTGGCCTAGGCTTGAGGCATTGTCACCCTCCCTAGGGCTACCCCGCTTCACTGTCCCTGGCCTGGCCTGGGCAGGCTCCCAGTCAGTGAAGATAACCCCGTGTTCAGTGCAGTCGCATCCTAGGGGCAAGCCCTATTGGGGCCGTGTGTGCTGAGTGGGGTCTCTAGGGTTGTGGGTGGCAGCATTAGGGTCAGGGAAAACACCTGTGGGCTTGGAGGAGCCGGCAAGGGCATGCAGGGAGAGGGCGTAGAACGGACCAGGTGGAGGTCAGGTCAAGGCATCCAGGCTTAATTTAGCAGCTCAAGAGATGTTAAGAACCGAGCTGCAGGCCTCTGTGTGAAGTGAGTGCAGGAAGCCCGAGGGTTGGGGTAAGGCGGAGCTGCAGAGCAGGAGGGGCCAGGACACGGGCAGGGCCTGAGCCTCTGTGGCTGGAGGAGGCAACCTGTGAGTCAGAGCAGGCTGGGAGCTTCTCGGAGCTGACCCAATGTCACATGCAGTTGGGAGGGGCCTGGCCCACCTGGGGAGGCCCTTGAGAGAGAGTGTGTAATGAAGGCTCAGAGCTGAGGGTAGAGCTCCAGAAAGTGCCTTGTTTGAGGGTCAGGAATGAATCAGGCAGGTAAAGGGAAAGGACTGGGAAAGGCCTGTTTATAGAAAGCAGGGAAGCTTCCAGAACAAATGGTATGTGCTATGGGCAATGGGTGTCCACATTGCCCTCTGCAGCGTTGTTGGAACAGACATCTCAGAGACACTCTTGCGTCTGGCAGGGTGTCCAGGTCAGCGTGGGCAGTGTGGGCAGAGCTGGGCGGAGCCCTGTGGCGTGGCTGCTGAGACCCGGCATCAGTGATGGGCCAGTTTGCAGCCAATGGTGACCTGATGGGCTCCTGCTGGAAAACCTCTGGGCACGGTGGTGTCAGCCTGGACCTCACCTGGCCTGCTGCTTGTGCTCATGTGCCTGCATGTTTGTTTGTACATAGTGTGTGTAATGCCCTGTGATGATGACGTCCCTTTGAAAAGTCCCTTAATTCTTTTTTTTTTTTTTGAGACAGAGTCTCACTATGTCACCCTTGGTAGAGTGATGTGGTGTCATAACTCACAGCAACCTCAAACTCTTGGGCTCAAGTGATTTTCTTACCTCAGCCTCCCAAGTAGCTGGGACTAGAGGTGCCTGCCACAATGCCCAGCAATTTTTAGAGAGGGGGTTTCGTTCTGGCTCGAGTTGGTCACGAACAAGTCCCTTCTTTCTAACACAGACCCTTGGGGCCATGTAAATGTGATCTTGCAGCTTATTCACAGATGAGGCAATGCTCTTGTAAGTGGCCACGTAGCTGATGTATGACGACCTGGCATCCCACTCACCCACAGCTGGATCTGCAGCTCTGTGCCCATTCAGGGCAGGTGGTCTCTCAGAGTCACAGAGCAGGTGGGTGAGAGGCTAGTGCCAGGAACACAGGGCATGAGTTGCAGCTTTTCTGTGAGGCAAGCTAGGGAAGATGGTAGACAAATCTTTTTTTTTTATTTTGAGACAGACTCTCACTATGTCATCCTTGGAAGGGAGTCACAGCTCACAGCAACCTCAAACTCTTGGTCTTAAACGATTCTCTTCTATCACCTTCCCGAGTATCTGGGATTACAGGTGCCCACCACAACGTCCAGCTATTTTTTGTTGTTCTTGTCATCATTTAGTAGGCCCAGCCCGGGTTCAAATCCGCCAGCCCCGGTGTATGTGGCCGGCACCCTAACCACTGAGCTATGGGCGCCGAGCCATGGGTAGACAAATCTGAAACCTCTTGGGGCTCCTGCTGCCTGGTCTGTGCCCCAGGTGCCTTACTCGGCCAGCCTTTCTTCTTATCACCCAGGCTGACCTCGTCCCTAGCCCGGGTCAGCACACCAAGCCTCAGGCAGCACCTCTCTTAACCCCCACTTCTCTGCTCTGCCTGTCTCCTACTGGGCAGCCCTCTCTCCCCTACTGGGTAGCTCTGTCCCCTGCTATCCCAGGCAGCCCTCTTACCCACACTGGACAGCCCTCTGCCCCCCACTTTGCTGGTTACTTGGCCATATTCACCCTCCAGCTCCCTAGGCCTATCCCCTTGCTTGGCGCTCTCTCCCCACCGTCCTGCACACTACCGCCCACAAAGCCACTACTGTGTCCCTCTGCCCAAGGCCACAAGTCTTGCTGACCCAAGTCCAGCCAGGCTGTGTGAGGGTCTCATCACCAGTGTGTGATCTCACTCATCTCCCAGGCCTGCTGATATCTAGCACCCAGAACTGAGGAGCTTGGCTGTGTGTGTGCCCCCGCCCCCACCAGCCCTAGGGTGTCTGGCCCGCCTTCCTTGTGAGGCGCTGAAGGAACTGTGCATTTGATGCTGCTTGTGGAGCTGTGTGCACAGCACAGCTGGGTGCCCAGCCGTGGGTGCTGTGGACCAGCTCCTTAGACCACCGCTGCACTGTCTCTTTAAAAGCCCTCATTCCACTGAGGGACCTTCCGGACAATTTCTGGTTGAAACTGAGCCTGTGTACCTCGTCTTGCCTTCTCATAGCTACCCCAGCCTTCATCCCGCAGAGCTAAAAGTTCTCTGTGCCTTGGGCTTGTTCCCTCTCTCTGCTCCTCTCCTGGCCCCACGTCTGGCCCTGTGGTGTTGCGTGTCCTCTGTTGCTGGCCTCCCCGCTCATGTGACATGTGCCTCCGATGGCCTCAGAGTCCCCCACAGACCACTTGAGCTACATCGTGCAGGTTGGCTGCCATGCTGCTTCACAGACAGGCTGGCTCATGTCAGTGAAAGAGCCTGCTCACGGGGAGGCTGAGGCTGGCCAGCCCTTGGAGTGTGGGGCCCTTCTGAGGGACAAGCCTCCTGTGTTCCAGGCACCTGTCCAGACTCACTGTGGCCTGGTGCTCCTAACGGGTCTGTGGCGGAAGCAGGAGGATGCTGGACCTAAAGAGGGGCTCTGGGTAAGCAGGAGACCCAGAGAGCAGCAGGGCAGAGGAGGGGTTGGGCAGTGCACAGTGGGCCAGCGGCCTGACGGGGACCTGGCTCATGACAAAGACCTCATGAGAGCACGAGATGAAGCCCTTCTAATATTCTGTGAGGATTCCAATCTTGGAGGTCACTTCCAGAGACGCTCCCAGTGCCGTGTTTCTGTGCACTGGACACTGTCAAAAACTACCAGGCAGCTGGATAATCAGGGACATACAGCCTGTGAGGAGGAGGCCTCCGTGCAGGTCTGTGAGAATTGCCACAGGCATTAGAATCAGCAGAAGAGGACATTGAGCCAGATACTGAAAATCTATCATGTGTTAAGAAACTTAAATTGTTACATGGAAGATGTAAAGTGGACACAACTCGTTTCTAGGGTTGAAAACCACAGTATAGGGAGGCGCCTGTGGCTCAAGGAGCAGGGCGCTGGCTCCATATACCAGAGGTGGTGGGTTCAAACCCAGCCCCGGCCAAAAAAAAACACCCCACAGTACAGTATGTGAAAAAAACACCAGCTGGCTTAACAGGCCATTAAATTTTGCAGAGGAAATAGCAATGAGAACTATCCAAGGTGACGAGTGGTGAGAGAGACATTAGTTTTTATTAAAGAAACAGCATTAGTAGTGTGATGATTGCAAGTGATGTAATATATGGTATTTGGGGTCCAAGGGATTGGACACAAAAAACATCTCAAGAAACATGGCAAATGTTTTGTGAGGTTGGTGAAAACTATAAACCTGCAGGTGCAGGAAGCTCATCAAACCTAGTGCAAGATGCAGGAAGAAAGCCACAGCACGGCACAGTCAGATTGCTTTAAAATCGTGACACATTTAAAGGCCCAGAAGCAGCCAATAAAAAAGAGGAACAAAGAAGCAGAGATGAGGCGGACAGCAGATTCTTCAGGTGCAGTGAGAATGATTGAGTGGGGCGGAGCCGCTGAGGCACTGAGGGGGGATCACCAGCCGCGCCACACCTGGGGCAGTCTGCTCCCCAAGAGGGGGCGAAATAAAGGCTTACAAACGCACAGAGGGGCTGGACGCCTGTGGCTCAGAAGCCAGGGCGCCAGCCCCGTATACCGGAGCTAGTGGGTTTGAGCCCAGCCTGGGCTTGCCAAACAACAGTGACAACTACAACTACGACCAAAAAATAGCCAGGCGTTGTGGCGGGTGCCTGTAGTCCCGGCTACTTGGGAGAGTGAGGCAAAAAAATTGCTTAAGCCCAAAATTTGAGGTTGCTGTGAGCTGTGATGCCACGGCACTCTATCAAGGGCAACACAGTGAGACTCTGTCTCAAGAAAAAAATACACAAAAGGTGAAGGACTTCATTACACAGAAGAAAACGTTAGAAAAAGTCCTTCGGGCTGAATGAAAATAATACCAGAGGAAACATCAGGAATGAATATTTTGTGGAAAACTGTGTGCTTTTTCCTATTTTTTAAATCTCTTTAAAAGGTAATTGTTTAAATAAAAATAACAACAATATACTATGGCATTTATAGCATTTCTAAAAGTACGTGTACAGTAACAATTGCCAAAAGGCCAGGCAGAGAGAATGAATAACCACTATGATGGTAAGACCCTCCCCCTTGGCTGGACGTGTCCTCACCACCTGCACATGAGCTGTGTGTGAGCAGTGTGGCCCACAAACCCACAGCCACCACCAAAGATGAAGAATTACAGCTCATTAGCCAGCATGGATATTAGCATACACAGCTAGTGCCCAAGGAGGACGGAGAAAAGGGAGAGGGAACTAGGTGGAACAGACCGGAAGTAAATGAGATGCCTGGCTTTCCAGCTGACCGCATCTGTGGTCATCATGGATGGAGTCTGAATCCCACATTTGAAAGGCAGGGGTGGTCAGAGTGGATAAAAAGCAAAGTGTGCCCGTGCTGCCTCCAAGCAGTGCATTTCAGCGCGGAGACACAGCAGACTAGCAGTCAGAGGTGGGGAAGGACATCCCTCCCACCACTAAGCAGAAGGCCACAGTGCCTGAGTGCAGGTCATTTCAGAGTGCTGCGTGACCCGTCCATCCAGAGCATAGTCGCCCTAAGTGTCTATTCACCCGCTCACAGAACCTCAAAATACATAAAAGGAACACCAGGGACTACAGGGAGAAGGGGGCACATCCAGGCTCATGCTTGGATACTTCAATGCTCCCTTCTCAACAGTGGAAGAGAAGGCAGGAAGGACTGGGGAGGCTCACCAAGAACGCCCAGAGTGCTGCTGAGAGGGCCACACACGCGCCAACCCACATGCCTCAGCTGGCTTGAGAGATGGTGCTCACAGGTGCACATTCTAAACCACAGTATGGTCAGCATCAAAACCAACTGTACATCATGGGGAAGCCTCTGTACACTTTGGAAGTTAACAGTGTACTGGTAAATAAATCCTTTTTTTTTTTTTTAAGACAGAGTCTCACTATGTTCCATTGCTAGAGTGCCGTGGTGTCACAGCTCACAGCAACCTCAAACTCTTGGGCTTAAGTGATTCTCTTGCCTCAGCCTCCCAAGTAGCTGGGACTACAGGCACCCACCACAATGCAATAAATACATTTCTTTTTAAATTTCATAACATAAAATTGAAATAAATAATATAAATACAAAATATATAAAATACAATATAAAGGTACAGTATGAAAATATATAATTGTATTAATTAAAAACAAATAATGTAAGTAACAAACATTTACATAAGTAGCACTTACACATACATATTAGAGGCCAGGCATGGTGGCTCACACTGTAATCCTACACTCTGGGAGGCCAAGGCAGGTGGACTGCTTGAGCTCTGGAGTCTGAGACCAGCATGAGCAAGAACAGACCCCATCTCTACTCAAAGCAGAAGACCTAGCTGGGTGCAGTCGATGAGATTACTGTGAGCTACAATGACACCATGCACTCTACCCAGGGCCATAGAGTGAGACTCTGTCTAAAATTAATTAATTATAAATAATTTAATGTACATATTAATATTTAAGTTAAATCATATAGATCATGCTTATACATTTGTATTAAGAAATAAAATATATATAAGTTTTAATAAGTTTTTTCAAAAGAAGTCTGAGGGGGCTGGGTATGGTGGCTCACATCTGTAATCCCAGCGCTCTGGGAGGCTGAGCTGGGTGGATTGCTTGAGCTCATGAGTTCGAGACCAGCCTGAGCAAAAGTGAGACCCCCATCTCTACTAAAAATAAAAAAACTGTGGATCACTTGAGGTTTTTTCATAGACACAATAAATATGCAATTCAGGCAGACCTTGCACATTCCAGTTAATAAAGTTGTATTATAGTTCCACCAGGGAATACCAGGGCACGAGGTCAGGGAATTTGGAAAAACACTTTATGTTGGTATTTACAAAGCGAATCCAAGTCTGGGGGCTCAAAGATGCTTCCAGTGTGCATGCTGCCATGGTACCGTGAAGGAATTCCCCCGGAGAGTGAGGAGCTGAGCAGGGCTGGCCCTGCAGCCCTGTGTCTATTCCCGTCCTCCTTCCTCATCCCAGAGTTTCTAATTTCTCTGCACAGTAGTTTGGTCACAGTTCATCTACTCTGACATTAATGGCCTCTCCTCTTCCTGTTTCTCTACCTTTCCCCACCTCCCTCTCCTGACTCACACACAGAACTCAATTGTAAGATGCAAGGTTGGCTTTCTCTGTCATTCAGCAACGACACGTGTCCCCACGTGCTGTCCAGAACCGTGGCCCGAGGTCCCTCAGTGGAGGCAAGCCCTGTGGGAGCTGGTCTTGTTAGAACCTGGTCAACAGAGTGTACCTCCTATATGTGGACTTTGTGCATGCCCTGAGCGCCTATTAGTTTTTATGTTAATGCGTTTTATTTTATTTTTTTAGAGACAGAGTCTCACTTTATTGCCCTCAGTAGAGTGCTGTGGCTTAGGTGATTCTCTTGCCTCAGCCTCCCGAGTAGCTGGGACTAAAGGCGCCCACCACAACGCCCAGCTATGTTTTTGTTGCAGTTTGGCTGGGGCTGGGTTTGAACCCACCGACCTCGGTATATGGGGCCAGCGCCCTACTCACTGAGCCACAGGCACTGCCAAATGCGTTTTATTTTTTAGAACAGTTTTCAATTACAGGAAGCTTGAGAAGATCGCAGGTACAGTTCCCGTATACCCACTCCCAAGTGTCCCCATCACTGATGCCATGCATCTGTCACCACTAGTAAACCTGTGTTGATAGAATTAACTGACGTCCCTTTATTCATATTTCCCTAGTTTGTGCCTGTCTGCATTTTCTATCCGCAGAACTACTCAGAATCCCATGTGACTCGGAGGCCTCATGTCTCCTGGGGTTCCCCTTGGCTGGGACCGTTTCCCAGACTGTCCTTTGATGACCTTGGCTGCTGTGACTGCCAGGGGTGGGGTGTGTTACAGACTGGCCCCCTGCTTGGATCAGCCTGATGTGTTCCTCATGATTGGGCTGGAGTGAAGAGCTGGGGAGGAGACCCTGGGGTGAAGGGCCTTCTCCCCATCAATCCTCAGCACCTGCCTCAGCAGGGCGTGCTGTGTGGCTGGTGGCACCTGGGCCACCTTTACTTCTTCATGCCATTTCATTATCATTTTAGGATCTAAGTATAGTTCTTTTAATTTATTTTCCATATTTAGGCTTATTTTACAAGATTCAGCCTTGGGTGGCTTTATGATAAAGTTTTGGTTTTGTATTTCTCAGATTCTAGTGTCTCTTCTTTCAATTTAACCCTTATTGAACTAACATTCCTGTTATACTTTCAACTAACTGTAAATGGACAAAGTATAAACGATTTGCACCCTTCCCATAGGGAGCTTTGCCAGTTAGACTCAGGAATATCCCCATGTGACATCCCAGCCCAGTCTCCATGTCCTTCCTGCCCCTCTTTTTTTTTGAGATGGGAGCATGCTCTGATGTTTGGTGGCATCATCAAAGCTCACTGCTACTTTGAATGCCAGGCTAAAGTGATCTTCCCGCCTCAGCCTTGTTGAGTAGCTGGGACTACAGGTGCCCTCATTTTAACATAAATAATATAATTACTTTGATGGTCCATTTAATCTCTAAACTTTAGGTTGTAATCTGCAGAAAATCAACAGAATTTCAATGTTAGAGGCACACCTGTGATGCGCATGTCTGAGGCAGAAGTGACAGGCAAGGGAGCTTGTGCTGGTAGGTGGCTGCTGGTTTTCACCGGTGAGGAGGAGATGGCTGCCATATAGTTGGCCTGTTTCTAGCCATTACCCTAGTTAAACGCAGTGGACACGTCTCAGAATAGACTTTACTCTGGGCAGCAGAGGGGAACGAAAGCTGGGGCAGCTGTTCCCTGTGCAGCCACTGGCTCCTGCCCGGCCCCTTGGCCCACACACCAGACAGCTTGGACTGGGCACTGGTAGGGGTGGCAGTTAGCCCTTTGCAAGGCAGATGGGCATGGGGGGTGCTGGTGAGGTGAGGTGGGCATCAGCCGTGCCCAGGAGGAGAAGGAGAACTGGCAGGTTCCTCTTTGTGATCATCAGGTCTCTCCCAGTTGCAGTCAGATTTGAGCAGGGTCGGCAGCCTCAGCCTGGCCATGGGATGCAGTGAATTCATCACCACTTTCTGGTGGAAACAGACCCTCCCTTTTCCTGTTCATGGTTGGCTCCCATCCCTGCAGCTCTTGCTTTATAAGTTTGATGAAAAAGGCAACCACAGTTTCCATGAGGACATGAGGTTGAGGTTGGGTTCCCTGCAGGGTCCAGAAAGTCCCAGCTCAGACACCTGTCCTGGCCCCAGACTCTGGGCTGTGTCCTGCATGTGCCCTCGGTCCCCAGGGTGGAGGCCTGGTTCCCTCTGCCTCTTGCCCAGAGACAGGTCAGAACTTCTATACCAGAAGTAGTCCTAGGTGTGATTAACGTACATGATCAGGACCTGTAACACTTCTCCACAGTGCAAATCCTGCTTCCTTTATTCACTCAGCAAACATCTTCAGAGGCTCTCCTGTGAGCTGAGCGGGGCCACTTCCTTGCTCTGCAGAGGGTGATGCTGCAGATCCTTGCCTCAGAGGTCAAGTTCAGCCAAGAGGTGGGGTGTGCAGATACCAGCTCAGAATCAGGGACTTAATGTGACCCTGGTCGACACACCTGGGGGTTGTGGGCAGGGCAGAGATGGCAGCACATCATGGGGAGCTCGAGGAGGTGAAGAGGAAAGATGAGATGGACTTCTGTGCTCAGAAACATCACTGTCACCACTGTCTCACCCTTTGAGGTTACTTTGCTGGTCTGTGAGAACTCTGATATCAGCCTCAGGTGGTGGAGGACTTTGTTTCATGTGACTCAGCATGGCCCACGGAGACAGTTTTAGGGACTGCAGGAGCAGTATCCGGCCAACCCTGCACACTTAGCTCCTGTAGTTCCAGTGAGTTCTGGGAACTTGGGTGAGTCCCAGTACCAAAGGAAGGCCTGTCCTGGTGAAGAAGGCTGTTCCTTGGAGTCAGCCCAGAGCAGAGCAGAGGGTCCAGGTTGGGGGCAGGCTAGGGTAACTATTATGTATGGCTGCAGGGCCATCTCAGTCTATACCTTTCTATAGCATTTTGGGTTTTGAGCCTGAGTATTGTACAAATTTAGGACATGTATAAAAAACTATATTGAAAATGGAAAAGTATTCACACATATTTGTAGTTTTCACATAGAGACCAGTTAAAGCACTCATGGCTCTTCATTTGAGGTTTCAAATTGCACATGAACTTTGTGGACACCCCTGTGCATATTTTTTAAGTATCTTGGCCACTTGGCCAGTGTAAACGAGTCATGCCAGTGGGTGAGGAGGACAGTGCCCCTTTAACTGCCTGATGGGCATGTTTAACCTGTGGAGGGCTGTGATGCTATGACCAGTAACAACCCCCCCCACACACACTTCAGTAGGATTTTCCTGGCTTTATGGCCACCTGCCCTGTTCACCTCTGGGTATATGAACCTCTTAGCACAGTCCGTGTCTATTCTGAGTGGCTCCTGGTGGCGGCCTGACGTTGAGTGAATAATCCCTCAGAGGCTCACTCTAGGCCTGTCAGTGTCCTCTCTGCTGGGAACCCTCTTCCCTTTCTAGCACCACCATGTTTTTTTCTCACAACAGACTCTTGTACCAGTGGGTGAGCAGCATCCTGATGGCCACATCTGGGCATGGCCTGGCGTGCCACCATCCTGACTGTTCAAACCTCCCATATGGAGCACGGTGGCCTGTCAGTCTGTGTTCAGTGCGTGCCTTCCTGCTCCCCACAAAACAAACCTGATGACCTGTATTAAGGAGATGGGGGGGGTTGTGCAGAGAGGGTCAGAACTTGCAGAGGACAGGAGCTGCCCAGCCTGGAGGCCTGGCGGCTGTGTGTGCTGCCCCCGCACCGTCAGCTGCTGCAGCCCCTGCAGCCCCTGAGCCCCTGCACACAAGCGTTTCTCTCTACTGTCCCCCCCCCCTTACCTGCCCCTCTGTAAAAGCACAAATCCCTGAGATCTGGAGACTCGGAGATTCAGTCAACAGCGTTGGCTTCGGTGCCTGGTGGGTGGGGGCGCTTGCACAGAGAAAGCCATTAAGAATTCGTGTTCTTTACCTGCTGGATTCCTTTTCCCTACAGGTCTCTGTGGCCTGATCTGGGGAAACAACCACAGGTTGGAGCCTGTGGAAGGTGGCTGCCCTGGCAGACCCCAGGCCCATCCCTCCATCCCACCGGTGCTGTGCAGAGCATGCTGTCTGCTGTGGTTTTTCTGTACATTTGTAGTTTATTTTTTTTTCTTCTTGTTTTTTTTTAAGAGACAGAGTCTCACCTTAGCACCCTTGGTAGAGTGCCTTGCCATCACAGCTCACAGCAACCTCCAACTCCTGGGCTTAGATGACCCTCTTGCCTCAGCCTCCTGAGTAGCTGGAACTATAGGTACCCACCACAATGCCCAGCTATTTTTTATTGCAGTTTGGCTGGGGCCAGGTTCAAACCTGCCACCCTTGGTATATGGGGCTGGTGCCCTACCCACTGAGCCAAAGGCGCTGCCCCATTTGTATTTTTTTTTTTTTTTTGAGACAGAGCCTCAAGCTATCACCTTGGGTAGAGTGCCATGGCTTCACTGCTCACAGCAACCTCCAAGTCCTGGGCTCAAGCAAGTCTCCTGCCTCCGCCTCCCAAGTAGCTGGGACCACAGGCGCCTGCCACAATGCCTGGCTATTTTTTTTTTGGTTGCAGCCATTATTGTTGTTTGGCGGGTCCAGGCTGGATTCGAACCCGCCACCTTAGGTGTATGTGGCTGGCGTCTTAGCCGCTTGAGCCACAGGCACCGAGCCCCCATTTGTAATTTAAAGTCTTGTTTTCCCTTCTACTTAATGAGGCCTTTACCCATGTACCAGAACAAGCGGGAGTGGAGAGGGCTCCTAGGCCCCACGTGGCAGGTACATGGTGGTGAGGGTAGGTACACAGGAGCTGGTGGTGTCGGGGGTTCCCACAGCACAGCAGCCTGATCAGAACGGAGACCCTCTAACAGGTGTTGGTAACCGCCCAGCCCTGGGACAGAAAGCACATGAGAGTTTCTGTTTCAAGTACTCTGCCTTCGTGCTTTGAATTCAAAATGATAATGGGAGTTAGTGACATGTTATGACTCTTTGATCAGATGTGTTTGAGGAGTGTCACTGTAAGTGTGGGGGCTTTGCTTTGACTTGTCAAACCTCTGGTTTAGAAACATAGAAAGGAGCCTTTCTGTGTAGGACGGGCAGGGTTGTTGGTGCAGCCTCTCTGGCCCTCAGGGTGTCTCCACAGGGAGGACATCCAGTCAGTGTCTTCCTTTGTCAAAGCCCTCAGCTAATGCACAGCCTCCCAGGCACATGACACGCCTGCTCCCTGGGCCCCAGCTCAGTGCACCCCACCCCACCCCCTTCCTGACCGCCCACCCCCATCTTGCCTCATTCCCATTTCTACAGAGACATCTGCACCTGCCAGATAGGGTTACTGATGCAAGGAGGATGGCTAATTACACGAGCTCCCCTGGGAGACAGGGGCCAGGGCTGCAGCCACCCATGGGGCACCACAAAACTGCTCCTGCCTCTGGGAGGAGGGGCTGCCAGGGAGCTAGGCAGAGATTGCAGCTTTTCTCCTCCTGATCTCAGAAATTCAGTTCTGAACATCCCGACCCCCAGGCCATTAATGGCCTTTGTCTCTGGAGCGGTGCATGCTGGGAGCTGACAGCACCTAGCTCTCTGCAGACCACCTCCTAAGTGCCACGATCAGTTTCTCTAGGTATCGATCCTGGGAGCACAGTTAACATTGTGACGATCTCATGTCACTCTCTTCCCCGGCATAATGGTATCTATGCCCTGTATGTCACACTCAGTTTCCAAGTTGTCTCTACTCACATTATTTCATCTTTGATCCCGTGATATGAGCACAGATTTTTAAAAGTGTCCTGGCTCACAGTGAAGGGTGGAGGTGGCCAACAAAACCTGGTTTTGTTTTGAATCCTGCCCCTGCTCCCTCCATGAAAACAGACTTTTTCCACAGGGTAAGGATTTCCGGTCCCATGAGGACCTGCAGGCCAGCCTGGTGTGAGGGGCTCCTGGCATTGCAGCTGTGGAGCTGTCTGTCTCCTCCAGGGTGCCCTAGGACCACATTTTTCCTCCGCTTGGAAGCCCTTTCCTCAGGTACCTGCTCCACTTGCCCCCAAGGCCATGTCTTCAGCCTCAGTCTGGGCCCCCATCCTCCAGAGCTTCCCTCACCTTTAGAGTCTACACTTGCCACTGGCATGTACCTTCTCTTCTAGGAGTCTGCTGTGATCAGGCCCCCTGCCCCAGATCTCTGGGACAGCTCTGCTCCATGTCTCATGAATGCAGTGTCCCCACCTTGGGCTCCTCATCTACTGTGACCCCTCTTCAGCAGCTGCCCCTTGTTCTCAGATCCTCCTGTCTCCAGGAGATGGAGGGGAACCATCTTTCTGTCCTTGCTGCCTACAGCCTCCAGTTGGCCCCTGCTGGCTCAGTCCCTATTACAGGTGCCGGCCGTGCCCTGTCAAACCGTAGCCTGCTCCTGGGCCGCAGCTCCTGCCATGACCTACAGCACCCCCCACCCCTGTGCTGTCCACCTCTGCCAATCCCCATCCCTTATTCCTCTTACCTCTGTTGTCCAGAACCAGATTTGCCATTTCCTAGCAGAATAGGGTCTCCTCCCACTGTCTCTGCCCTCGCCCACTGTCCTTCCTCCCTTGGAAAATCCTGCCGGCTCCTCCAGAAAGCAGCACCCCTCTCCCCTGCCAGTCTCAGTCAGCGGGCCTTGCTGCGTGTGACTGGTCCTCCAGGGGCCGCCAGCAGGAAAGGAATGTGCCTGCCTCTCCCGGTGCGCTCAGCCCACAGTAGGGCCCCAGAAGGGTGAGATGCATGGTGATGGTAGATGAGACTGTTGGCAGGCACAGGAAGAGTCATATGCCTGGCAGCATCTTTAGCACTTGAACTTCCCACTCCAGAGCTGTCCCTCTGGGTTAAGGAATTGGGCCTCTAGAACGTACCTACTCAAATGTGACCATGTGGGCTGCGCCCATAGCTCAGTGGTTACTGTGCCGGCCACATACAACAACAACCAAAAAAATTGCCAGGTGTTGTGGCAGGCACCTGTAGTCCTAGCTCCTTGGGAGGCTGAGGCCAGAGAATCACTTAAGCCCAGGGGTTTGAGATTGCTATGAGCTGTGACACTATGGCACTTTACCAAGGGCATACTAAGACTGTCTCAAAAAAAAAAAAGAAATGTGACCATGTGAATGAATAATCTATATTATATTTGCACAGATTATTGTTTTTCCATATTTTGTGAGTCTAAGCAAAACTACAAGAAAGGCTTTGGCAGGGTCTGCAGACTTGGGGCTGTTTTCAGTTGTGAGACTTGTCCCAGGGAAGGTGTGCTAGGCCCAGGTGACAGAGGAAAGAAGATGGGCAGAGGCCGTGGGCAGAGCCTGCAGCCCAGCAGCAGGGCCCTCCCGCCCTGGGTAGCTGGAAGGTGCTCTGCAGAGACTGTCTAGAGCTTCACCTCTAAGAGCAGGGAGACCCCAGGCCTCCTCCCTCAGCCAAGAAAAAGGTATCTGCAGGCAATAGTGCTGGCTGTCTTTTTCAAATGAAAATGAGACTTGAGAGGAGAAAGTAAGGCATAAAACATTCATCACTTACTCTTTTTTTTTTTTTGTACACGACAAAGGCACTAAAGGGCGGTGCCTGTGGCTCAGTGAGTGGGGCACCAGCCCTGTATACAGAGGGTGGTGGGTTCAAACCTGGCCCCAGCCAAACTGCAACAAGAAAATAGCCGGGCATTGTGGCAGGCACCTATAGTCCCAGCTACTCAGGAGGCTGAGGCAAGAGAATCACCTAAGCCCAGGAGTTGGAGGTTGTATGAGCTGTGTGATACCCTGGCATTCTACCAAGGATGACAAAGTAAGACTCTATCTCTACAAAAAAAAAGGCACTAAAAACCCATCTGGTCTCTGTGCTCACGGCTTCCCCTTCTGTGTCTTTTCTCCACAGTCGTGCCAGGCTGACCTCGTCAAGGACAATGGTCACAAGTACTTCCTCTCCGTCTTGGCGGACCCCTACATGCCAGTAAGCTCAGTCGCCATGCCCTTGACAGCCTCGGGACTCCCATCCCCTGTCTCTGCTCGCGTGTTCCACTTGGGGGAGGACCACCCCTCAGGGTCCACTGGCCCAGTAGGGGTCCAACAGGAGAGGGAGGCTGCTGTGGCTCCTCACCACCGCCAGCTGCTGCAGTCTTAGCACAGGGTGGATGGCCATTGCCTTGTTTCTGTCTCTGAGTGAGATTGTACTTGGTCTGAACACACGGTGTCCATCCGTGGCTCGGTGCACCCTCCACAGTGCAGTGACATCTGCTGTCCTTGCACCCACCACATCCCAGTGACGAGCATGGCGTCCATGCCCACTGAGCCCTCCACACTGCAGTAACATCTGCTCTGCTCACACCACCCGCCACTCCCCGGTGACGAGACAGTGTCTGGGCCTGGAATGTGACAAGGCATTGATTTGCCTTATTTCAGGAAGAAAGGAAGGAGAAAAGGAGAGATCTTAAGTTTAAATTTCAAATATCTTTTATTGCATTAAATTGTTTAAGAATTAGTAATCTAGGGTGGTGCCTATGACTCAGTGCTTAGAGCGCCAACCCCATATACCCAGGGTGGCGGGTTTGAACCTGGCCCTGGCCAAACTGCAACAAAAAAATAACTGGGCATTGTGGCAGGCACCTGTAGTCCCAGCTACTTGGGAGGCTGAGGCAAGAGAATCGCCTAAGCCTAAGACCTGGAGGTTGCTTTGAGCTGTGATGTCATAGCACTCTACCGAGGGCAACAAAATAAGACTCTGTCTCTAAAAAAAAAAAAAAAAAAAAAAAAAAAGAATTAGTAATCCACAAATAGGGTATATAGTAACGTCCTGTAAATGTATCATAACTGATGCTTTTATTTCCTACCTCTACCTCCAACCATAGTAATTAGAAGAAAATAGAAACCCTCAATCATTATTTAGTGTCTCTTCATTTTGCCAGAATGTTCTAGTGTAACAACTTATTCACACACTCTTCGCTGGCTTTGGTTGTACAAAGGAACTTTTGTAGCTAGTTTTTAACCCTCCAGTTGGTTTCCTAAACTAAATGATTTTTAAAAAAATAGAAAATATTATAAACAGGACTGTAACATCAAAGGCAAATAGCGTTCCTGGGCTTTCCCTTCCATGTTATACTCAAATGTCATCGTGGGCAATTAAAATTAGACTTCACATGAGCTTTGGAAATCCTCACTTCCCTGCTCTGCGAGGTGGGTACAAACACAAGCCATGCAGCAAGGACAGCGATCAGCTGGTGGTTCACATACAGGGATGAGCTGGGCTGACCTGAGGGGCCCCACCACAGCCATGGCTGAAGTTCTAAGGACACAACCAAGTTTAAAAGAAAGAAGAGGAAACCCTTAAGTGTCCAAGACTGAAGAGACCCAGGAGTGCCCTGGCGGGTAGCAGGCGTGGCCATCATGGTGACCCCACGGGTTTCTATGCCGCACCCTGACCCTGAGCCCATACAGAGCAAGAGACCTGGCAGACAGGGCCTGCAAGATGACTCTGTCCCCTCATTGGAAGGAGACTGGCAGAGCTGCCCTCCGCTTCTTAGAACATACCACTTTCCCATGTCTTGAGAGGAAAGGAAAAAGAAGGGCCTTCACAAAACATGGAAGCCTCGAGCCTGTTCTCCACACAGTTTGCATAGCCTGTGTGCGGGAGAGCCACAGCAAGGAAGCAGCACGGAAGCCAACTCAGGGTCCCTGGAGCCTCCTGGGGTCCTGGAAGTAGCAAACACAGGGCCTTTCTGTAGGGACACTTTTGGCAGGGACTTGGGCCCGAGGCCTACCCAGCAGCCAGGTAGGCCCACATCACATAAGCCCAGGAGTGAGCGTGGGGAGAGGTAGCTCCTGAGAGCAGACGCAAATGGACTTACCAAAGACCAGCCTCCACAGAAGTGTGTTCAGATGGTTGTAAAAACAACTTGGTTTAATTCTGTGACATAACCATTGTGTTGTTTATTCAGGGATGTTTTTGTGCCTTTTATAAGACAACGGTATATTCCATGCTTCTTACTCATCCTCCAGAATGATAAAGATCAATTTTTAAGACATAGATCTGAGGAGGGAAAACAAAACCCGCAAAAGAAGAAATCACAGTCATGGCACTGGGCCCTGAGGGGAGAATCAGCAAAGGAACGACCCAGAGGGTTTCTGTGACATGAAGGACGAAGCAGAATGAGGGGCCAAGACACACCCCACAATGAGAGGTCAGAGGGGCCGAGACGCACCCCACGATGAGAGGTCAGAGGGGCCGAGACACGTCCCACGATGAGAGGTCAGAGGGGCTGAGACGCACCCCACGGTGAGAGGTCAGAGGGGCCAAGACACACCCCACGGTGAGAGGTCAGAGGGGCTGAGACGTTACCCATGATGAGAGGTCAGAGGAGACATGCTGTCTGGTCAGAGAACAGCTCCACGTCTGAACAACAAAATGAGTTTTCAATTTAAAGAGTGCAGCGAACTCCAAGAAGTTTAAATAATAAGAAATTCACACATAAGCACATCGCAATCAAAGTAGCAAGTATCACAAATTAAAAAAAAAGAAAGGCCGGGCACAGTGGCTCATGCCTCTGGAGCTCAAAAGTTCAAGCCCAACCTGAGCAAGAGCAAGACCTCGTCTAAAATAGAAAATCTAGCCGGGCGTGGTTGTGGGCACCTGTGGTCCCAGCTACTCGTGAGGCTGAAGAGGAGGATCACTTGAGCCCAACAGTTTGAGGTTGCTATGAGCTATGGACTCCGCAGCACTCTACCCCGGGTGACAAAGTGAGACTCTGTCTCAAAGGAAAAAAAAGAAAGGAAAACCTTGAAAGTAACAGAACAAGCAGATTACCTGCCCAAGCTAAACAGCAATTACACAGACTCAGTCTTTCCATGGGAAGTGGCAGGTGACAGGAGGTGGGCCAGGTCTTCACCATGCTGAGGGACGACAGCTCAGCCTGGACCTCTCCACCCAGCTCAGTTGTCACACAGGATGAGGGCAGAGTGGACACACTTTCAGACAGATGGTTCCCCACTGTGGCCCCCACAGAGGGGTGGTGAAGAGGGAAACAGGACACAGAGGGAGCAGCAGGACGCAGAGAGCAGCACTCAGCAAAGCCGCTGGCTGCATGGCAGTGTCTGCACGAGCTCCGCTGGGAGAGCTAACTGGCACTAATTCAAGGGGTTGAGCGTGAGGAGGAACATTGGAATTAAGGCACCCTGAGAGGAATGTAGAACTAATTAGACTATTTATGCATGTGTAAAAAATGTAAGGCACCATTCAAAAGTTAAAAAATACACTGATTCCAAATCAGTAGAGGAACAAAGAATGGAAATTGATCAATCCGGTGGAAGACAAGAAAGTGATGCATGATTACAACTCTGGCTCCATGTGTCTCATTACCAAAGTGCTCGGCTGGAGGACAGGTGCTGAGCCAGGTCTGGGCAGGTGGCTGGAGAGCTGCTTGTTGACCTGCTGGGCACAGGCTAGGCAGCCCTGTGGCATTGCTCCACAGCGAATCAATCTGGTCGCCTGGAGAGGCCAGCCCAGGCTAGTGGACACTTCCACAGCATGTTCTGGCTGCTGTTCTTGGCTCCAGTCGTAATCAGCAATAAAGCCACTCTTGCTGCTGTAAACTACACCTTGGCTCACCATAGAGACTCACCTATACCCTTGAATCCTGGTCTTATCAGTCTGTGTGTGACACACACAAGTGTGAACTAAGTGGGTTACCACAGGGATCCACACATCAGGACGTCCAGGTGTGAACTAAGTGGGTTGCCACAGGGATCCACACGTCAGGACGTCCAGGTGTGAACTAAGTGGATTACCACAGGGGTCCACATGTCAGGACACCCAGGTGTGAACTGTGGGTTACCACAGGGGTCCACACATCAGGAGGCCCAAATGTAAACTAAGTGGGTTATTGCAGAGGTCCACAGGTCAGAACACGTGGGTGTGAATCAGGTGAGTTACGGTGCTTTGGGAATGATGAGTTTCCTTGGCTACAGACCAAGGCTGGTTTCTGTTTTCCAGGCTGAGCATAGGACCATGACAGCTTTTATCCTTGCCGTGATCGTCAACAGCTACAACACAGGGCAGGTGGGTACCTCAGGCACTGGCAGCCCCCAGGTCTGCCCCCAGCATCACATGGCACTGGTTCTTGGTGGTGCTGAGAAGCTGGGTATAGAGAACGACCTGCTCTCTGAGATGGGAAGCAGCAGTCTCAGGAGAGGGCCAGCAACAGGATGGCGCTAGGGCAGGTGCACCCAGCAAAGGCTCACCCTCTGCTAGCCATCCACTTGCTGGGAACACCTGGCAAACAGGGTGACCATCACGCAGCCTGGAGCCCTCACAGTCCCTCCCCCTGGGCTCCACACAGGCACCTGACAAGCAGGGTGACCCTCACCCCAATCTGGTGCCCCTCTCCCTGCTCCTCCCCCTCACTGTGTCCCCTTGCACAGGAAGCCTGCCTGCAGGGAAACCTGATCGCCATCTGCCTGGAACAGCTCAGTGACCCGCACCCCCTGCTGCGACAGTGGGTGGCCATCTGCTTGGGGCGAATCTGGCAGAACTTTGACTCCGCACGATGGTGTGGTGTGAGGGACAGTGCCCATGAGAAGCTTTACAGCCTGCTCTCTGACCCCATTCCTGAGGTGAGCCGTGAGTCCCAGAGTCCCATTTGACGCTGCTTGGGAAGGGCTCGTGCTACAGACAACTGCAGCAGAAGCTCCAGGGGCTGCGTGCGTGTAAGCATGCCACAGTTGGCCTCAGGGAGCACAGGGTCACTGGCTGGAGGTGGTGTGAACCAAGGGTGTGCTGTGCATTACACAGCTGCAGACAGCAGAGCCCCTGGTGTCACCTGGGTGGTGAGGGGCTCGGGCACCTGGCGCTCCCATGCACAGTGTCACCCTCCTCCCTTGTCTGGCCTGTGGGGCAGGGAACGCGTGATTCCCCCTCTTCATGCAGAGGGGTGCAGGCACCTCGGCCAGGCAAAAGTCAGGAAGATGTGCCCCTAGCCCCAGCCACCTCCCAGACGCCGGTGGGACAGCAGATGAGGAGCAGAAGCAGCATTTGGGTTGGACAGTGTCACCTGAGGCTCCCCTTTTCTTGATAACATGAGTGTGGTCCCACCTGTCCTTGAACAGGCTGAGGGCTGCTGGAGCGTCTGTCCTTTCTTTTTTCACTGTTGGCAGCAGCCATGGGCCTTCCCATGCTTGGGGATATCCATGGACATGGCTTGGTCTGTTAACTGCCACAGAAGATGGCATGTCCTCATTGTGTCCACCATGCTGGCAACCATGCCCCTGCATCCCCCCGTCATCCCCTGGCTGTCACCACTGTGCTCCTCCTGGGTCTGTTCCCCCCCTCCGTCATCCCCTGGCCATCACCACAGTGCTCCTCCTGGTCCCCCCCCCCGTCATCCCCTGGTCATCACCACTGTGCTCCTGGTCCCCCCGGTCATCCCCTGGTCATCACCACTGTGCTCCTGGTCCCCCCCATCATCCCCTGGTCATCACCACTGTGCTCCTCCTGGTCCCCCCCCCCCCATCCCCTGGTCATCCCCACTGTGCTCCTCCTGTGCCCCCCCCACCCGCCCCTGGGGGTCGGCCGTGGGCCCGGGGGTCCTCCCGGGCCGCCCCCGCAGGGGGGG